>JASAMW010004678.1:0-66396 GCA_030247985.1 Epsilonema sp. ZAB3_2
TGTGAGAGATATAGAACCGACTTCTCAGTGAGACAGGAATTGGAACGAATGACAATAGATCACGATTACATAAGCGATAAATAATGCGGAGATACACAGGAAATTGCATATGTACGTAAATGATCTTGAGGTCTTCTCGCTATACGCGACACTCCCGAGACGCGAGATTCTTCTGCTGTAGTTGTCGTTGTCATCTGCGGCGCCTTCATGCCTGCCGGATTCATTTAGCTTCTTCATTTTCTGGCGATTGGCACGACGCCGAGGATTCAGCTTCTTTTCAGCATCCTTCAACCTCTGGGTGGTCTTCCCTCGACCGATGACAATGCAGGTGACATTGGTGGCTTGTCGATGATGTATCTTCAGCCCTTTCATTTTCGGAAACTGCTTGGCGGCTTCCGCTTCCTTTAGGCATCGATTCCCGCTATTGCCACCCTTTTGCTGAACCCTTTTGAATGAGCGATTTGGACTGCGACGCTTTTGTGGCTTCTTGACCATGCGCGCAGCGATTGAGACGTTCGCACTCTGGGCTTGGCCCACACCTCCGCCTGCGAGCAATTTTGCTTCTGCATATGAAGCTGTCACCTTTTCCGATTTGTCCGTCTTCCGACGATTTGATTTGATGTTGGAATCTTTCTGCACACCGGATTTCTTCACGCGTTTGCTCGGCTTTCGCATGTTGCGACCAAATTGCTTGGGACATAAGCACCGATGGTGTGAAGTTTCCATGCAGTAGATGCAGTGATTTTTCATGCTGCATTTCACTGTGCAGTGATCCATGCTGAAACATCGGTGACATTGTAGAGGTGATAACTGCGCCGATCGTCTCTTCACAGTTCTGTATCTGGTGCAGCTGTAGCTACGATGAGCTCCACCACAGAAGACACACCGGATTTTCAGCTTAGCCTTTGGCTCGAAACTGACATGCATTGCCTCATGTCCCTCATGGGCATGCGTTGCATTTTCTTTCTTCTCGTAATGGGGCATTGGTGCATGAGTTGCCATGATTCGCTCGATCTTCAAGTATCGCTTGAAAAGCTCATCATACCATGAGACTGTCCAACTGCCCTTGTATCCTTTGCTCATCTTCCACTCTTCGAGCTGCTGTTTCACCTTCAATGGCAATTTTCTGATGAGCAACCAGACTGCCCAACTCAACGATTTCTCACTGTGACCAAGTGAGTCGAAGTTGCACAACAATGCATTTGCTTCAAAGTAGAAGTGCTGCAACGATTTGAGCTCGGACGTGGGCATTGGCAAGTTCATCAACTTCTGCCTCAGCAGGATTGCAACGATTTCTTCATCGCCATATGCTTCTTTCAAAGCTCTGATTGCCTGGGAATAGCCTTTCGCTGTAGGAACGTAACCTTTGACGGCTTCTTTGGCTTCTCCCTGTAGGCACTGCAGCAGGTACATGAACTTGAAGACGAGACTCATTGATTCATCTGAATCGATTGCCCCTGTGAAGATTTCCCAAAATGGCAACCATTCCAATGGGTCACCCGAAAACGTTGGCAGTTCCAACTCTGGCAGTTTAGCCTGACCTTTTTGCCTTGAAACTGCGTAGCTGCCCAACGTTTGTTTGAAGCATCGCCGATTCTCATCGAGAATTTCTAGAAGACTCTCCTTTGTCTGAGGTCTTGTCGACGATGTAGATAGGCCACTGCTCCTTTCCGGTTTCTTCAGCGAAGTTGATCCGCCGGCTTCATGCACCGATTCCGATAGCCAGTTGGCTTTGTTGGAGCTTTTCTTGGCCCTTTTCCGATGATTCGCTCCGAGTTTGTCCCCAGGTTTTGCGCTTGCGCCCCTCGCGGCGCACGAAAGCGTTTGCGCCTGCTCGCTGCAGGCCGTTTGAGTCCTTGGGGGATTCACCGAAGAGGTCATTGTCTTCATTTGAGAGTCAGTTGGTCCATGAAGCGATGTGACGCTCTGCTACCATGTGACAGACAGAGCGGTAGCGCAGTGTGGAAGCGTGTGTGAGAGATATAGAACCGACTTCTCAGTGAGACAGGAATTGGAACGAATGACAATAGATCACGATTACATAAGCGATAAATAATGCGGAGATACACAGGAAATTGCATATGTACGTAAATGATCTTGAGGTCTTCTCGCTATACGCGATGCGGTCCTCCGCCAATTACAGTAGTTTCGGGCTGGAAATCCGCGGACTTGAACCGGCGTCGCCGGCGCAGAAAGCTGCCGTTGTCGAACATGCTGATGCTGTCCGGGTGCAGCGTCCAGTAGGCGCCTTTGCCGGGCTTCTTCTCGTCTCGCTGCAGCTTGACGAAGCACTCGTTCAGGCTCAAATTGTGCCGAATACTGTTCTGCCAGCCTTGGCGATTCTCGCGGTAGTAGGGGAAGTTGTCCATGATGAACTTGTAGATGCCGTTGAGCGTCATTCTCCGGTCCGGCGCGCTCTGAATCGCCATCGCGATCAGGGCGATGTAGGAGTAGGGCGGCTTGACGGATTGATAGGCCCGAGCCGCGGCCAGACTGTGATAGCCGTGGTTCGGCGTGTACACGGCTGCCGCGGACTGCAGCGAAGACGTGCCGGGAGGCAGCGACGATGGATTCGGAGCGAACTCGGACGAGCCGTACACGAAGCTCGCGCTCATCTCTCTCGCGGTTCGCTCTATTCTTAGTACGAGTCCGAAGAATTCCTTTACGCTTGCCCAGTGACTCTACTATGGAAGGTGTTTAGCCAGTTGAGGGTAAAAAAATGCAGAACGGAAGCAAGAGTATGCTGAATTGGTGGAGTAGAAAAGAAAAGGCGATTTCGATAGCCACAGGGGGCGGACAGTATGCTGGACGGTACCTACATACGTGTGTAGTCCAGCAGCAGTCCAACTAGCAGAATAGGCCAGCAGCCAGAATGATGGAGTTGCTGTAACCCGATCCCTCCAGCGGTAGACAGCTTGGTGCCGACGGAGAGAAAGAAGGCCCAGAACAGGAGGAGGCAGCAGCTATTTTTGCACGCTCCACCGCTACTATGGGATTAGAGCAAGGCTTAGCGGGCCAGACAGCTTGGCGGCATAGGCGGCAAGAATCCCCATTTATCCTTTCACTCACTCAACCACTGCCTGCGCCACTCTATTCAGCCATAATTTAGTGGACAGCAGACCACTATAAAGTTTGTAGCGGAAAGGCGAAACAACGGTTTGGAAGGGTGTGGAAGAAGAGGGGTGTAAAAAGTAGAAGCAGAGGGAGTCGGCAAGAAAAAGCTGGCAGCACCGGCGCAAAAACACGGGGGCCGGAGTGAAAGTGCGAACAACTGCCGACCGGCGCAGCTGTGAGCTCGCGCCGCCGCGAGTTTTACGAGTGTATTCACCTGTCCCCGTCCTTCACTCATTGGTCGGGAGGCTACCGTAGTAAAGCGCACAGAATTAAGCCGCAGCACTACTAGCTAACCAACGCTACCTACTACTATTCTTATGATCATCATCTCTCAATCGCTCCTCGTAATAAAGTCCGGGCAGCAACAGGAAGCAGCCAAAGACGAGGAGAAGATCAGAAGAAGTTTTGGAAGGTGTGACGGAACCCATCTAAAGGGCGGGGAGCGGCTCCCGAAGGCATAGATTTATATGCAAACCGCCGCCAAACATCGCCTCAAGTCACTTCTACCACTGCGCGGCAGGCTTTACCCAGTAGGCAAGTACGTACATACAAAAGCAAGCACCCAAGTGTATAGGCCCATTGTTACGTGTATGTATACTACATATAGGCCAAGTCATACATACGGCGAGAAACACTAACACAGCAACATTGTTTCGAAGACGCCTGAGCTAATTGATGCAACAAACAAAGGAACTCGCCCTTCGAGGCTTTTTTGGCATAAAGCCTAGGGTGTACTGTAAGATGAGAAATTTTGGGATAAATTTTTTGTTGGGCAATTGGTCAAAATTGTTCCAACTTTTGGCGCCTTATGTCAATTGTGTACAAAAAATAGGTCAGACGCTGGTGTCAAAATTTGCCATTCGCATGTAGTAGGCAAAAATAATAAAAAATCCAATCATACCTTTTTTACTGCGTACCGTAAGTCGTTTCCTACAGTACGTACTGTACAATCATTTTTTACGTGAGGTGTACGTACGAGTGGTGGAGCGGAGTGGAGACGTATGTAAGTATGTACAATAATGACTATGCAATATGCACACCTATTGCACGCGTAATTTTTCGCACGTGCCAATAGATTTTGACCCAGGAAATTCAACCATGAAGAGATTACATTTTTGCCACTTCCTTCCGGTCTCCCATCATCATTTCCGGCGCGTCCTTTGATTTCAGTCGACATTCGGCGGCGGTCGTCGTCGCTGCCTCAGTCTAGCTTCTTCGGTTGGCACGGGTCAGTCGGTTCTTCCTCCCTTCTCTCTTTCTTCTCCATCCGCAGACAGCAATCGTCATGGTGGTGGTGACTGGCGCTTTCGAGTTGGGCGTGGAGCCCCCGGTGGAGGTGGTGCAGTTTTCCGGAGCCATGGCCGGTCCGTCCCAAGCCAGCTTCCGTCTCACCAACGCAGCCGCCACTCCGCTCGCGTGGAAGGTGAAGGTGACGGACAACAGCCTGATCAAGATCTCGCCCGGCGCCGGCGTCCTGCCGGTGGGCGGCAGCGCGGACGTGACCCTGACGGCCGGACCCCTGGCGGCGCCCCCCGGACCCCAGACCGTGGCCATCGTCAACGCGCCGGTGGCCGAGGGCGTGACGGACGCGCGACAGGCCTGGGCCGGAGCGGCGGAAGCCGGAAAGGTGGAACTGGAAGTGGCCTTCGACTGACGCAACAGGACAGACCACGACACGACTGCTCTTGTGATTGCGACTCGTACATACGCCCCACCGTATGCTTAGCGGCTTCTTCCATACTCGTACGTGCATGTATCTTCTCTGTCTGTGTTGTAACATACAGAATTTCGGCCTTTGTACATTCCTAGTATTGTTAAAGTAAACTGCATATATAAGGTTACTGTAGTAGCGAAGGTTCTCGAAAAATAGCCGCTGCTACTTTGTGATGTACGTATGTACAAAAAGCATAGGCTGATCATCATTCGAGAAGCTTTGAATCGAAGGAAGCTTCAGTGGCGTGAGTTTGAGAGCTAATAATAGTTTTATGAAAAGTTACAAAAAGTTAAGCTGGCTGGTGCCGCCAGCTGCTGACGTAAATTAAGATGGTGGATCGAAAGATTCGAAGGTTTGGAAAGTTCTGGAGAGTTCTGGAAGGAGATCTTTCGATGGGTTGAGACTATAGCCGAAGGCGGTTGTTAGTATTTTCAGTCAGTTCGGTTGCAATCCTGGGTTGAAGTTCAGTCGGTTTGGTTCTTTCGGATTCTCTTGTTATTGAAGTTTCTCTTGAAATTCTTTCATTGGGTGCTAGTGAGGTTACGGTACTTTGACCAGCGAGGTCACCACAGCCAGTCACACCGTTGTAAAGTTATCTTGGGGTTGGGAAGGTCCAGCTAAGTATTACCCCATAACAAACTACATCCGAGTTTGTTACATGGTAGCAGAGCGTTAACTTCGATCCCTCATTTTCTGCTTCCTAGTCGCTGCGCATTCTTTGTGTTGGATTTTGGCGCCTGTCTTCTGCAGTTCAGTGGCTTTTGTCTTCCCGCATCATCAAAAACGTAAGCACTCGGGTAATTGTGCATTGGTGTCAAATTGAGAGGGCTGTACCCATATACGGATATTTACAGTAGGACTCCCTTGTGTCACCCACTGGCCCTAAGCTACAGAGCGCATAGGTTCCGCTATCTTGTGTGACGTGCTTGGAGTATCTCGAAGGCTTGTACCTTTGTTGGGCCCGACAGGGTAGAAGTCGTAGGGGTATCTCCGTGTGCATCACACACCGTCGGCCGTTTTACGGTTCGACACCACAGTCCGTCACAACGTTGTTTTTTCTCTTTATTATTCTATTACAGTTCTTTATGTGGCAGCTCTGTAGCCATCATAATGGTTGGTGAAGAAGGCAAGTGTGAAGCGGCAGCTAGGGATAGGGAGATTCATTCCGTAAAGCGAGACATTCAGAAAAATATCGATCAGCTACAGAAATTGCTAAATGCTAAGGTAGGGGAGTTAACGCGAGATTTGACAGGTTTTGAGGATAAGCCAGTGCTTGCAGAAGTGACAGGGACAGCCGATCGAGATCGCCTAGATTCATTTCATGGCAGTGTGGGAGAGAATTGGTGTGATTGGGTTGAGCTATATTTGACTTGATTGCGCGAGCTAACAATTGGAACAATGAGAAAAAGTGCAGGATATTGCCTGCTTATCTGAGAGATACTGCGCTTGAGTTTTATCGTGATATTTCTACAGCTAGACAAAACAAATGGGAAGATTTAACAGCAGACATGAGTGAAAGGCTGCAACCACCAGAGTCGCGAAAATTGAAGCAAACAGAGTTAGCTGCACGTGTGCAAGGGAAAGATGAATCAGTGCTTGAGTTTGCGGCATCCATACAGAAATTGGTACGTAGTGGTTACACAAACTTTCCGGCTGATGCCAAGAATGATTTGCTACTTACAAATTTTCTTAATAAACTTAGGCCAGAGTTGCGCAAGCTGGTGATGATGTTTGAGCCAGCAGATTTTCGTTCCGCAGTAGAAAAAGCGCAGAAGCTGGAAGCACAGCAAAAATTTGTGAGCGAAGGGTTAGGAGTGAGTGCAAGAGTGAATCAAGTAGGAGCTTCAGAAATTGCATGTGATGATTTTGCTAAGCTAAGTATGAAAGTTGATGCATTGGTTGAACAAAAGGCTGGATTGATGGCTATGAATGCCAATAGAATGCAAAAACAGTGCGAAGTTGCTAATGGCTTTGAGTGTGAAGAAATTGCAGATGAAAGGTACGTTGGGGATTATCCATATTATGACTATAGTTCAAGCCAGGAATGGCATGCGAAACCCAGGCAAAGGCCTCTGAGATGTTTTCGTTGTGGGAGGTTAGGTCATATTGCACGGCTATGTTTTGCAAATGTGATGCAAGAAAATGAAGAGGATGACTTGACCGCGTATGATGAGATTGATGAGTATGAGAGATGTGGGGTGCATGCGATCACAGGAAATTGGAATGATAATCAGCAAAACTCCTGTGAAAGTTTTTGGAGTTCCAGTGGTATGAGAGGGCAACAGAAAAATAGGACAACTGAGCATGAACATATGAGTGAAGAGCCAGAGACAGCTAAGGCAAGTGCGGAATGTAAAGCGTGTATACCTATCATATTGGGAAATACAAAGAAAATGTGAAAAAAAAAGCATTAGCGCTAGCAAATTTATGTTCATATGGTACCAATAGTAATACTTATGGCGTTTTGGCGTGTGCGTTTTTTTTTTGTTACGTGTTGGCGCAAGGTTGGCGTGAAAACTTTTATTCCTGGTTGTGTGATTGCTACATTATTCGCGTAATGTAAAACCGCGCGCGAACTTCAGCATATTTTCGTGAGTATTTTGGGTCATGTATGTCATTGTTATGTTGTGTTGTGTCGGAGTGTTATGTCATGTTGTGTTGCGTGTTGTGTACTATTTCATGTTGTGATTGTGAATTGCAGTAGCAGTACTATACTATGTAGCTGAAATAGCTATCATTTTTCTTTTTCACATTTCTTTGGATATGCTATGCATGCCTGTCAGTCTGAATAATCGAATGATATTTGATTAAGTTTGATTTACTAATAACTTGTGTTTGTTGGATTATTGACTACTATTATTTTATACTAATCTCGTGATCATCAGATCACACCACAGTCTGTCACAACGTTGTCATCCATTTCTTTTACCATCGCATCGACTTCGTCTGTTTATACTATCGATTTCATCAACGTGTCTTTATACTGGTTGCGTCTACATCTATTCATGACGATCACCTGAAAATTTGATTTGATGAATTGTCTTATTTCAACCGACTATATTTTGCATTGACTTCAGTTGCAATTCAATGTTTCTCAACTGTTGTACTTTTGCTTCTTCATCAGATCAATTGTGATTGACTACTGACAAACTATCATCTGATGGCAACACAACAGCTACTGGATTTGACTGTTTCTTTCAACATGCTGGGCAGAAGAGATGGAAAATGTTACTGCCTACAGTGTGATTGTGACCCTGAAATGTGACCTTGAAATTTGTTATTGATCCTGAAAATTATGTAAATTTTATATTGACCCTGATGGTGTGTGTCCCACGGGTTTTGACCCTTAATACCTGATGTTTGAACCAAATCCTTGACCCTGAGGTTTCGATCCTGATCCTTGGTTGACTCTGATTATACATAGTTGTGTACAGAGTTTAGTGCGACGAGGTCGTCTTCACTTAATGGGGGAGGTGTGCCAAGTACAAATATTGCAGCTAATAGATGTACATTCGTAAATGATGATTGAAGCACAGTGAAATAAACGATGCAATGATCAAGTATAGATAATATGGTATGGTGAATAAATGAAGTACAGTGCATGTATTTTTGTGACTGTATATTTGCATTCAGTGGCACTTGAGACTTTACCTTAAATGGGTATGGGTCGAAATTTATCATTCGCCGAGGGCGGCTCAAACTAAGGGGGAAGGTGTAACATACAGAATTTCGGCCTTTGTACATTCCTAGTATTGTTAAAGTAAACTGCATATATAAGGTTACTGTAGTAGCGAAGGTTCTCGAAAAATAGCCGCTGCTACTTTGTGATGTACGTATGTACAAAAAGCATAGGCTGATCATCATTCGAGAAGCTTTGAATCGAAGGAAGCTTCAGTGGCGTGAGTTTGAGAGCTAATAATAGTTTTATGAAAAGTTACAAAAAGTTAAGCTGGCTGGTGCCGCCAGCTGCTGACGTAAATTAAGATGGTGGATCGAAAGATTCGAAGGTTTGGAAAGTTCTGGAGAGTTCTGGAAGGAGATCTTTCGATGGGTTGAGACTATAGCCGAAGGCGGTTGTTAGTATTTTCAGTCAGTTCGGTTGCAATCCTGGGTTGAAGTTCAGTCGGTTTGGTTCTTTCGGATTCTCTTGTTATTGAAGTTTCTCTTGAAATTCTTTCATTGGGTGCTAGTGAGGTTACGGTACTTTGACCAGCGAGGTCACCACAGCCAGTCACACCGTTGTAAAGTTATCTTGGGGTTGGGAAGGTCCAGCTAAGTATTACCCCATAACAAACTACATCCGAGTTTGTTACAGTGTGATTCACTAGCATAAAGCGTCTCTCGTGTACACACCACAAGACATAGCAAGAATTGGATAGCACATGAACATGACATCGAACCTATCACCGATTCCACGTCGACCGCCTTCGACGCAGCATAACGAAGATGAAAGTAGAAGTAGACAACAGTCAGATCAATCAACCTTTGTCCCATGATTTAGATTAGCCGGTCGATGTGATTACGTGATCGGCACATCGATCGGCTAAGCTAAATCATGGGACAAAGGTGGATAGTAGACAGTTTCGTCAGGTATTACCGGCGTTCTGCCAGTTCGCATGTAGCACATTCGGAAAAGCTTTATCCATCATCTACAGTTCAGATACCAAGGCACCATACCGTGTACAAATTCAATTTTAGCAGTAGATCGCAAACGTTATACACACACATCAGTAGATGTACAGATAGCCATACAAAAACTAAGTTATAGCTGTACGGTAATATTGACATAACGCATCGTTCAACCAAGCATAGCAGAGGTGTTCGTTCGGCATGTAGTATATGTACGGTATGTACAGGAAGGCCAAAGATCCAAGCACTAGCAGCATGGAATATGTACAGTAGTAAGCATCCTATATCAGAACCAACGAATGCATCGAAGAAGGACGTAACACAATGAAGATTGGAACTTATGTATTCTTGCTGGACGACAACCATGTTGAAGCACAAAGTGAACACGTTCACAGCGATACGCACACGTGCATACGCACACATCAACGATCAACAAAAATGCAGTATAAAATTAGACGCTTTCTTTTCTTTCCTACCGCTAACAACCCAATCAGATATGCGTACAAACATTCGTATTGTATGTATGTATGCACATGCAGTATGTATTCAGTACGTACAGTATGTACACATAGCAATAAGTAGAAGACCATTTTGCATCATCATATAGCGTACGTATTGATTTACCCTTACCAAAAATATATAATGCTGCTTAGGGAATTATATAATTCCCCTAAAGCAGAATAATATATTTTTGCCCTTACCTTTCCTAGTGCACATTACAGAACAATAACGCACAAATACAGTAATCAATCAAAAAGCCCTGAAAAGCTCAACAACGGCTGATGCCCTAAGCAATAAAAGCATGCCTTATTAGCAGCAGTTGCACATAGATACATACCTACATCAATATGTACAGTACGATGCAGTCCATCCCCATCGCACCAAATCCCCTACTCTAGAAAACGACAGACACGGCAAGACGGGAGTCGCCAATCATGCCACTACGCGTGTAGACTGCAGTCAGCCTTTCGGAGGTGCCAAAAGAGAGCATGCTTTTCTTCCCATTTATAATACCCTCTAGATGCTCTTTCAATCGGTGGTGGGAGTGGCGCAGTGTTCTTCGATCTCTCGCTGCGCCCGCGAGACTTTGGCACGATCGCTCGGCGTGTGCTCTCCCAGCTGTTTGGCGAACATCTTCATCTTGGACTTGAAGTCCAGGTGAGCCCCGTCCACCTGCAAGCACACGACGAACTATATGTGCAATGTCAACGGACGAACGTTTGTAATATATATGGAAGGCGGGGTAATTCGGGCCATCGCGACAAATCTCCAGTTGAAACGAAGGGCACAACACCAAGTGACCGTGGTACCATTGTTGCAATCTTTTTTATTACTCAATGGCTCTACGGCTTCATTCAATGAGAAGGAAGAGTTGGCCCGAATTACCCCGCAGTGCCACAAATACGTGACGCACAGCAAACAGAATCAATCTACGCATACTACAGTTTGTCCAATGAAAGTAAGTTGTCCTGGATTATGGGTGTGTTCGCGAGCTAACCCCTGTTCTTCTGTAATACACTTTTTCAGTGCATTTTTCCCCACCCATAACTTCTTTGCGCAACTGGTCCATACGCAGACATCGGTCTGGGGGTCAGTTGGGGGTATGTACAGCACACCCCCACCCACCCCCTCACATAACCCCACTCCCATGTACTGAAATCTACATACATACCTCCAAGAGCTCACAGCTTTGCTATGGAGATCCCCAAAATTACAAACCCCCACCCCGAATGAATACCGTGCCGATGCCTACATACACATCTAACCCATGGTGTAGACGGTTCCGCCTTCTCTTCTTACTTACCGGTGGCGTTTTCTGGGCTTGCTGCTGCTGCAGTCGGTGCAAGCGCTCCTGTCGCGGGTCCCTGTAGACCTCTTGCGCACCGAGGATCTGGGTGCGCGGCGTCTCCGCCTCGTTCTGCGTGTACACGTACTTCCTCTGCACCTCTTCCGCTCCCCCAGGATGTACTATGGCCGCCATTGCAGGCATAGGAGGAGGAGGCGGCGTACAGTTAGCTAGGTCTGCGCCGTTTCGACTCGCGTCAGTCTGTAGGTGCGGTTGAAATACCACTTTTCGTTTGGGCGGAACTTCCGGCGGCTGCTTCTTCATCGCGCCGCCTCCGCCGCCGTTCGGCACGTGACCGTTCACGTGATGGGCTGGATGAACTAGCCTAACAAAGTAAACAGGACACACTAACCATATGGATGCTGATTGGGTGGGACGCAACGAACATGACGAAAAGAAAGCGTGGAATGTGACGGGAATGCAGTAGCCTACATACACAATACAATACATACGTAAGTACAGCACAGTAAAATGATTCCAGGTAGGAAGGGAAAGCTGTTATTACTATGTTTAGTAAAATCATCCAAGAAACAACCTACCTACGCAACGCACAATAATTTAGCTTCAACTTACGCACCCTACACATACATACTGTACGTAGATGCGAGACCAAGGCTGACTTTCAATGCATACAGCAGCTACAGCAGTAGTAAGTGCATACCTATGGTCCTCCAGTTCCAAATCCGCCAGCTGATTTTGCGCGGCTGCCAGTCTGTCGTCCGGGTGCTGACGATGATGCAAGGCCTCCTCCCTGTACGCGTCTTCCGCTCGCTGATAGTACTGCATGTGCGCCTGGTGCCGCTCTTCAGGCTCCATCCTTCTGCAGCACACCAACCACCATACTGTACTGCACGTACGTACGCAGATACAGAACAGGTGTATACGTACAGTACGGTACGCACGTCAAGGGCGCTCCAAACATACAACATTGTTTGCTGTGCGTATATTTGTTGCTGCGTTTTCTCTAGCTGCATTTATCAATTTGCCACAGGGTACATAAAATACGCAGAGAATGCAGCAAGAAATATACGCACAGACAAAAAGTGCTCATGTTTTGACCGCCTTTCACTGGTTGCACAATCTATGTCCATACCTATGCATGCATAGCATACGACAGTATGTATCAATGTTACAGACCGCGAAGGTGTGGTCGATATCGATCCTTTTGACTTGGAAGGTTTCAAACAAGAGCTAGTTACCACGGGGATAGCAGCCTATGAAAACCTGAGAAAATTCGTACATCCTGCTTCTTTCGCAACTGTCTACGCGCGCGCGCGCCGTACTTTGCACGCGGCGCATAGACAGCGCCCGGTTATTTTCAATGTGTCTTCACCGAAGTATGTACGAATGTACGAATTTCGGATTTAGGATGTACGAATTTCCTCAGGTTTTGAGGGACGGCAGCGTCATACACAACAACAACAAGCCATGTAGCTTACTGCGTGTGTATGGCCGGTTGGAAGTCTCCGAGTTGACTGAGCAGTGCTCCTTCCCTGCCGCCCTCCTCCCCCATCTTGTCATCCCCATCCCCGTCCCTGCCGCCCGTGGCGAAGTCGTCTTGGCTCTGGCGTCGCTGGGTCTCCTGGCGCAGGCGCTCCTGGTAGGCGAGCTCGTACTTGAGCGCCCGGTAGCGCCGCTCCTCCGCCTCCGTCAGAAACTCCTTCTGCTCCAGCACCGCCGCCTGCTCCATCATCAACCGCACCACCTACAGTACGCCACTACGCATACAGTCACAGTACATAAATACTAGTATGTATAGATAGCAACCTACCTACAAACAGAACGTACGTAGCTACGATGAAAATGCCACAAGTTTTACTCTGATCGCCAGTTCTGATTGAAGAACTTTGTGATTCTCGTGGTCAAAACTTGAGGCACCAATATCTATGTTTAGATTAGACTTTTGGGACAAATTTTTACACAAGGCTAGGCATATGTATTTTTGTGTATCTGCAAGAAAATTGTCAGCGCGCCTTATCCCATGTGGATCTCAAGTTATGACCCCAAAACGACATTTCATATCCAAATAGAACACCCTGTACGTACATACATCAGTTATTGCATCTCTCGCCTTATTCCGCCCTTTACCATACCTCGTCATCGATCTCCTTCTCCATCCTCTCCTTCTCTTCGTGATCTCTGGAGGTCGCCGACGACCAAGCAGTCGCCGCCTCTCGACTAGTGACCAGATGCGCCGAAGGACTCACCGCTCGCTGATCCATCGACTGCAACACACCTCCGCCTCCTCCTCCACCTTGTTGGTGCATCATCACTGGCTGCATGGACGTTGCGTGCGGTGGTCGGTAAGGTTCCTGCGCAAGGTGAAAAGCGGATGAAGCAGCCTGCTGCTTGTTGCTCATTACTCCGTTGTTGAAGTTGAAAGCGGGCGGGGAAGCAGCAGCCACATGCGTAGTAGGGCGACCTAAGGGTGCAGTAGTAGCTGGAGACGAGGAGGAAAATCCGCCGGGAGTTCTGGGCGACACTGGAGTCTGCTGCTGCATGCGTTGAGCGTCCACTATCAGCGGCAGGTTCTGGTAGTCGGTGGGGAAATCGACTGCGGACTGCTGATGTTGTTGGGGTTGCACTAGGCGCGGCGACCTCACTACAGGAGCAGCGGAAAAGGCGGTGGCTGTTGTAGGCGAGGCGGGGTGCTGCAGATGGTGCAGAAAGCCCGCCGGCCCGGGAGAGCGAGGGGAATGCTGCAAACAAGTACGAAAGCGAAGAAAATAGAGGAAAGAGAAGCCACGCCTCACCACCAACCAACCCCCGAAAGAGCACAGCAAAGGCTTATGTAGCGCCAGCGTGCGCGTTGTTGGAAGGAAGGGACGAGAAAATGGGAAGCTATCACCAAAAGACCCCAATGAAAGAACACTGAGATAAGGTACACGTGTGTATACGTACGTAGATACTGCACACCGCCCAACATGAATACGTATCTATCTGTTGTAAGAGACAAGAGAGTACGTACGGCACGGGTGCGCTTCAGACGCAAACTCCGAATTCGGAGCCCTGACTACGCTTCAACATGTAAAATCTCCGAGTTCGCTTCGAACTCGCTCCGTTTTTCGGAACGTGCGTGTGAACAACCGAGTTTGCAACTCAAAGACGTGTGAATAATTGACGTTCGTTTCGGTTCAAAACGAAGTCATTCCAAACTCGGAGCGAACTCGCTCGGAGTAAACTCGGAGCACGTCTGTAGCGGGCCACTGACAGTCTTCCCCACTTTAACCAGCTCCGTACTGCTCTAACCCGCAGGGCCCGCGGGTCACCCGCAACGCCGAAAATGAATAGAAGCGCCGGCGGAAAGGATAGGAAATAATTCGGTTTCGGGTGACCCGTGGGTGGCCCGTGGGTGTCAGAGCATTACGGAGCTGGTTAACTTCCAAAACTAGCTTACTTACCGCTCGATAGATGCCCGCTTCGTCCACCGAGGGCGGCCGTCTCCTCTGCTCCAGCATACCGACTCGCGCCGACAGGGGCGAAGGCGACACTCCGCCCCTCCTCCCGCCATACTCCACCTGACTCTGACTCATCTGCCGGTGGTGCTGCTGCTGGTATTGGCCCAAATTCTGATAATTCTCCGCCGTGATATGCTGAGGGTGAGGGTAGCCGCCTAAGTGAGAGGCGGACGCGGAGCGCTGGTGATCCGCCACGGGAGCGAAATGGGAAGCGGCGCCGCTGTGAGAGCCCAAACGCTCGTGGTGGCCAGGAGGACCCACGCCTGCGAACAAGAAGAAAGCAATAATATACGCGATAGCGATACCTATATGTGCTTTGGGCACAACGACTATAATAGTTTTTCGTCCGTCCACTTATAATTTAACACATACCGCGACCTGGCGTCATTGTTGGCAACAAGCCATTCAGTTGTTGTGGTAATACAGAGTGTCCCATAATATACTCCGGGGGTTTCCGCGCTTATAACTCTCGAGTTAAAGCTCAGATTTCAATGCGGTTTTTTCTGTTGTGTAGCCAAGGCTTTAACTTAGACACATGCAAAATTTCATCTGCGTAGCTTCATTGGTTATGGTTTTATTGACCCTCAAAGCGTTGGTTCCTTTTTCGCAGTTTCTCTCAGTATAATAGCTGTTTTGAGTTGAAATAGCTTCAATTTGAACTTATACGCGTCCAGACTTTCAACTTGGCGTCCACACATCAAGTTCTCTTGCAACTTTGACTGCTCTAAATCACTTAGAACAAAATTAGCAGAGGTTGATAGTAAAATATGCCAAAAATATGCCGAATTTTGTTTATTCAGGGAAAAAAGTCCATAGAAAAGGGGCTAGAGAAGGTAGCTGTTTTGAACCAGTTCCAATTGCAGTAAAATCTCGAAATTTTGCCTGCATCTAAGTTGAAGCCTTGGCTACATGATGCAAAAAATCGCATTGAAATCTGAGCTTTGGATCGAGAGTTATTACCGCGTAAAGCCCCGGAGTATATTATGGGACACCCTGTATATTATTCGTCAACAATTTGTTGTCAACAATGATGCCAGGTCGCGGAATGTGTGAAGCTAGCAGTCAAGAGACAACTGTTAGTTGACATAGCAAATACTTTTGTATCCAGGAACAATTCTTCCACTTACCCTATGCAAACCCTCTCGTCTCTACGCATAACTATTGTACATAAATACTGTACAATCTACATATTATCACTTCCTAAAGAGTCCTTCAGCTACCGAAAGGTGGCGCCAGAGTCGCCTCAAGAACCCCTCCCTATTTCAGCTCTACCGCTCTCGCCAAATAGGCGCCCTCTCCTAGGAAAACCGGCTAACTGTCATGATCAAAAGAGGAAATTGTGTGACTGAGGTCGTCCGGTGTGTGTAGTCAAATGGTTAAGGCGCTCGCCTGGAACGCGAGAGGTCCAGGCAGGGTTCGATTCCCTGACACATCTGGCAAATTTTCCTTCTCTCTTTCATGTACCTCTGGCAGCAGGTGCCTGTCCATTGAGCAGGTTGTGATGCGGTGCGTGGGGCTGCTGCCTCAGCGCTGCTTGCCTCTGCTGCTGTAGGCCGTGCGTAAGTGGGGTGGTAGGGGGTTGGTGCTGGCGCAGGGAGGCGGGACTCTGCTGCGAGGTCTGCGCGGGCGAGGGCTGATGCAGCCAGGAGGCCAGGCCGTTGTACAGGGCCGCCTGCTTGGCCACTTCGAAGCTCACCGTCGCACCGGATTGCGCCATGCGCATCGCAGCCCTGCAAACACATGCACGGACAAATGAATGAAAGGAAGACAGATGAATGCATACAGTATATACGGTATTCACTAGTGCATAGCCCCATACGGGGTTATTCTGGTACAATACACGCCCAAGCAGGCTAATAGGCATGTTAGCTTGGCGTGGGAGCGGTCATGGGTAGCTTATGACCAGCTTATTTAGGTAGCTTCAGGTACTCTACAGTACATATGGGGCTGGGGGGGGGGGGGGGGGGGGGGGAGGGTATGCATTTGCGCATTTTTTGTTTTGCCAATCATGGGACTATGCATGGGGCCACGCAGTACGGAAACAGTACCTAGCATCGCCGGCTACCGTACACACATTGCATGGGCACCCATATGGTCAAAAGTTAGAATAAACTTGTCACGATGATGTTTCACAAGTTGGTGCCCGCCACAATTACATGCAAATGCAGCAGTAAAAAGAACCATTCTTACTCTTCCTGCGAAATGCCGACCAAACTTTGACCGTTCACTCTCAGCAGTTGATCGCCAGCCGCCAACCGACCATCCTGCAACATACACACAGAAAGGATAACCCCAAATGCGACGACTAAAATCCTCACTCAGCTCTCCAGTAGTCAGTCATAAAACTACGGACACTCGTCCCGTCCGTCAAACACCCACATGACAGACAGGTAATCATCAAAAACACTTTCGCCTGGTATGCAACACCCAGTTGGTATGACAGAGTGACAACTCAATATCGCAAAACGATGATGGCGTGTACGCCCTTGAAGCAATCAGAGGCGACAGTTGGAGAAGGTAGGTGGAATGCATGCACGCACAGTCAGGGGTAAGGCAGCAAGTTTATACGTACTGTACGTACGTTACCTTACTATTCACGCAAGCCATACAAACAAGAAGTATTTTCAGACCACTTTACCGCGTTGGAAACACTTGCCCTTCATCAGAAAACATCTCTTCCTCAACAACTCAGAAAGAAAGGAGAATTCCCTCCGTTCGTACCTCATTTCATGCATACAATACCCATACATACCGCATGAGTACATACCTCATTTCACCAACAACCAGCCAGCTCACTCACCGCGTTTTTTTTCGAATGGGGAGCCACAAAAGCACAACAACACCTACCCCAACCCCCAGCATCCATCCCCAAGGTCAACTTTGACACTGCGTCAGAACAACATCAACACAGGACCCATCACGCCACACACAATCAGCCTCTCTGTCTGCGCACCTTTTCGCTAGTCATGCTCATGCAAAGCAGAAGGGAACAGAACGGACTGCGTCCATCATCGTCTTTCCCGCATAAGAAAACTAAATTGGACCCGACCGATGCAAAAAATGACATGCATATGCATGTAGCAGCGACATCAGGCAGACAGACACCCAAGGAAGCAATGGTTCTTTACACTTTGCAGGGCATCACTTCACTTCACTACGAACCCGCAGGCATGAACAAAATAACCTGGGGGTCGAATGATGCAACGCGTAGGATACTCCAGTACACGCAGGAAAAAAGCTACGTACACATAACCAACCTGGGGGTCGCATGGAACACGTAGGTTACTCACCAGACACAACCAGTACGGAGACAAACTAACATAGAAAAGGTAGGCACATTCCATACCTTATCCGCAGCACTGCCAGGAACCACCTTCTTGATATAAATGCCAGCTTCTGGTTGGCCCACACCCTGAAACAAAATCAGATCAATAAGTTGATAATATAGGGAAGAAGATGTCAAATATCATATGGTCACTCTTTGTCTCATTCTCAGTTTGCCCACCTCGTCGTAATTTTTGCTTCGTCGCTTCTTCAAACTACGGTACTTGCTTCTAAGCATGACACCAAGTGGCATCCTTGCATGCTATTTCGTAAACAATAGCGTTTGGAAAAAAGTTCTTGGTTGTGGTCAACGCTTGACAGACGCCAAGTACAAGCACTGGTAAACTGAACGTTTAGGGAAAAGAAAGTTGTACGAAACGCTGTCTAAACTGCGAATCGAGCGCACACATTCTCGTTGAATAATCTACGCTTGTTGCAGGGAGCAACAATGTACTTTGCCTCATACATACTCCGGTATCACATATGTTTCAAAATCGGAATCGAAAATGGGCACGTTTGCACTCTTGTTTCGCGCGCAGAACAAACAGAGCATTGTTGTTCCAAGCAGTTTTACGGCCCTTTGACGACAGTCATGGACACACGGACTTTCTCTTGCATCCGGCGGGTGATACATAACATACCAATGTTACATGCATAAAAGAAGACGTAGGGTACTATGGGGTAAATCCTGCCACCAAAGCTTCAGGGCTCCATATCTCAGCAACCACTGGACAGATAGCTTAGGTGGCCGGGTTTACCCCACGGTACCCTATAAGTTAGCAAAGCCACCACCTTATGATTATCTGGGCCTGGGAGACAGCATCCCTGTCTTCTTTGAGTAACAATTCGCCTCTTCGAGAAAAGCATGAGCAGCTAAACTTGTCCAAACAAGCCAGAAATCGTTATAATCCTCCACTCATAATCGGAAAGAACGCAAGTATAGTTGGTGGTCAAGCAGACTGTTGTGAAGTTGGATAGGTCAACTGCTCATTCTTTCGAGTAGAACCCAGGAACAGAGCAAGTAGATCAACCAAGCAGTAGGTACATCGCAGCGTAATCAAATCGATAATAAACAATCTCAAATTCAGCATCAACCGGAACAGTAGGTCGGCCCAACTGAGAACGAAACTGGTATGGTATGAATAGTAGTCCGGTACATACGTCAGCAAAGACACAGGAAGGAGAGGAGAGGAGAGAGAGAGAAACAGTTACAGTTTCTGTCGTCCGCCTCCTACGTACTGACCTGACATCTCGCTCCTCAAACGATGAACCAAGGATGCCAAAGCCTGCCGTAGTACTGGACAGTGGACAGCAGCATGGAAATTTATTCTCCGCGGCCGACACAATCACACGCACCGTACGTACGTACATGTATGAGAAGGCAGAAGAGTGGACAGAGAATGGAACTGACCGACAGTGGTGTGTGGGTGATGGCGTCGCGTCGCTTCGTGCCCAGGCACAGGTGTCACCCAGAAAAACAATTCTCTCAGGCCTCCATTAGTATGGAGGAATGCGACGCATGTTCACATATGTAGTACATATACAGCATGAACATACCAACCTCAGTACGTATGCATGTCCAGTCACCCATGCAAGGTGCAGCCTGCCCAGCGGGAAATACGTACACAGAAAGAGTGAAGCGATAGATAGAGTCCGAGAGAATCATTGGCACTACGTTCTTTCTTTCTACTATTGCACTCGTTGTTTGAAAGTCAATACCTACTTAGGATTAAGAGGGACCAGTGTCGTGTATGTACGGCAATTGAATTACAAGGTGTAAGTACGTATAGTACGATGTTCTATCTCTTTTTACCTGTGCCGCCACGATGCTTAGGCCGATGCCGCCGCCGGCTTTGGAGAAACTAATCTGCACCACTTCCGGTTGACCAACAACGCCTCCTTCTGCATCCAACTGACCACCCGTCGAAGCTTCAGCACTGCTATTCTCAGCGTCCTGCAAACAAACCCAGTAACGTAAGTAGTAAGTGCGGCTGTATAGCTACCTTCCACCACAGGGCAATACAGACTGCCCATCTACCCCGGGCTACCCATTGCTGCCCCGATTCGCCCTCCTCGTCGATTTTTGAGCTGCAGTTATCACACACGCAAAGCACGCCGAAGCAATTACTTTTTGCAATTTTGGTATATTTTTTGAAAAAGTATAGCGCGCCTCTCCAGGGACATTCCACCACAGGGGAATACAGCTCCCAACTCCCCATGCCAAGCTCCCCATCGTACCCCGGGCTCCCCAAGCTCCCCATCCTTCCCCGGGCTCCCCATCCTTCCCCGGGGCTCCCCATACTCCCCCGGGGCTCCCATACTGCCCCGACTGTATGTATGTACTGTGTTAGTTGGGCAGTTTGTGTGTACACGACAGCTACCGATATGTACACATTGGTTCATATATGTGTATGCGTCTTGTGTAAACAAGTGAACAGACAAACAACCACACAGTGCTTTCTCCGTGAGCTGTTGTACCCGTGTTTACTCTGTGCATATGTCTGAGTTGTGCGCATGCCCCAAGTTTTATCTGTTGTTTCTGCGCGCTTTTTTGGCGCCAAAATTTTTATATGCTGGAATAATCAATACTTTGCACCTGGCGCCAAAATATTTTCCTACTTTGCATATCTGTGCGATTTTTTGGCGCCAAAATTTTATGTGCTGGACTATCTGCACCTTTTCGCGCCAAAAACACCAACCACGAGCTAAGTGCTGTAGTTATGACTTATTGGCTCGACTACTTCAAATATGACAAGGGTGCATCCCTGTTTCCTCTTGGCGACTAGTGACTATTTTTATGCTGTTGCTGCAAGGGGGATATGGTCACTTGGTTGCCAGTCATTTTGTTGCGGTTTTTTTTTCATTGCGGACATTTCGTTGCCACGGTCCTTTCGTTGCGAGAACTTTCGTTGCATGTATTTTCATTGCCATTCATTTCATTGCCAGTCTAGTTTTGGTCATTTCGTAGCGAGTACTTTCATTGCCAACAGTTTTGCTTGCATATTGTTGCACACTTTTGCATGTTTTTTGCACATTCTTGCCTGGTTTTGCATACATTTGCAACATTTTTGTAAACTTTTTGCACATTTTTTGCATATTTTTTACATTTTTCAAGTTTTTGCATGCTTTTTACATTTCTGCATGTTGCTGCACACTTTTGCATGTTTTTTGCACACTTTTTACATTTTTCACATTCATATTACACATTTCTGCACACTTTGCATATTTTTCATGTGTTCTTTTACACTTTTGCATGTTGTTTGTACACTTTTTGTTCATTTTTACACACTTTTGCATACATTTCTGCACACTTTTGCATGTTGTGTGCACACTTTTTGCACATTTTTTACACACTTTCACATATGTTTTGCACATTTCTGCACACTTTTTTGCAAACTTTTTGCATGTTGTTTGCACACTTTTGTACATTTTTGCACACACTTTTACATATCGTCGCCGCCATGCCAGAACATGATATCTCCACTTTACCACTTTTCGAGAAAAACGCATTTGAAAGTTTGACTGCACCAGGCAAGATCAGGTTGTTGCAGAACCACCCCCATTATGCATATCACATGAGGTTGGTCCTTTAGCTATCTATTGATGTCAAAAGGATACTCTAAGCACTGCTCATTCCAGAGATAAAGACACCAACCTTTGGTGATGTTGGCACTTATCACGTTCTGGCACAAAAAATTCTCTCCTAGCAAAATACAAACATCCACTTTTTCACTCACATCTCGACTTTAGTCAAACAATGACAGGCACTGACCATCCCAGGCATGAGACAATGACCAAACAAGCAATAAATCGCTTGAAAGAGTTTCTGAGGCAAGAAATAAAACAGTTTCAAAGTAGCACTTGGAGTTATAATGTTCTGGCATAAATTATGAAAACGTAGTGATGAAGCATGCATTTTATAACAAATTTTGCGATTCTGCTGTTTCTGTGCGTAATTTTGGAGATGTGACGATTTGGAATGCAAGTTTACCAACCTACCATCCCAAATCTGTCATAAACTTAATTTTCAAAAAAATGGAGATATCATGTTCTGGCATGGCGGCGACGATATGTTTTGCACATTCAATGCACACTTTTCCAAACTTTTTTCATGTTTTTTTGCATGTTGATTGCACACTTTTTTTACATTTTTGCACACTTTCACATACATTTATGCACACTTTTGCATGTTGTGTGCACACTTTTGTACATTTTGCACACTGTTTCATACATTTTGCACACTTTTTTGCATGTTGTTTGCACACTTTTGCATATTTTTGCACACTTTCACATACATTTATGCACACTTTTGCATGTTGTGTGCACACTTTTGTACATTTTGCACACTGTTTCATACATTTTGCACACTTTTTTGCATGTTGTTTGCACACTTTTGCATATTTTTGCACACTTTCACATACATTTATGCACACTTTTGCATGTTGTTTGCACACTTTTTGTACATTTTTACAATCTTTCACATATGTTTTCCACTTTTTTGCAAACTTTTTCCATGTTTTTGCACATTTTTGAATGTTGTTTGCACACTTTTGTACATTTATGCACACTTTTGCATGTTTATTGCACACTTTTTGTACTTTTTTGCACACTTCCGCATATGTTTTGCACATTTCTTCAAACTTTTTGCATATTTTTGCATGTTTTACACATACACTTTACACATTTATGCACACTTTGGCATCTGTTTTGCTTGTTTTGTTGCATGCTTTTGCAAATTATTCACACTTTAGGATCTTCTTTTGCACACGTTTTTGCATGTTTTGTAACCTTTTCTGCATTCTTGTCCTAAGTCTTTTAACAATATTCCATGTTTTTTTTACATTTTCTGCACTTTCTTGCATACACTTTTACATATTTTGTAACCTTACTTCACTTTTTCCATTTCTTAGCATATTATTGCATACTTTTTGCAAACTTTTTATACTGTATTTACAACTTTTTGCACACTCTTGCATGTTTTTGTACACTTTTTGCAATATTTTCCACATTTTTTACATTTATGTGCATATTTTGTGCATTTCTTTTGTATATTTTGTAACCTTTTTGCACACTTTTGTATATTTTTCCACACTTTATTTGCATTTTTTCACTTTTTTGCAAACTTTTATTACATATTTTGCACACTTTCACTTTTTCCACAATTCTTGCATATTTTTTTCAAGTTTTTCTACACTCTTGCTTTTCACAACAACACTGTTTACAGTACGTTGGTTTATATGCAGCCTGCATGTACAAACACACTACACATGGTCATCATTTCTCAAAAACACTATGTTTTTGCACACATTTTGCAATGTTTTCCACATTTTTGCACGTTTCTGTGCATTTTTTGCACTTCTTTCATATATTTTGTAACCCTTTTGCACTTTTGTATATTTTTCCACACTTTATTTGCATTTTTTTACTTTTTTGCAAACTTTTATTACATATTTTGCACACTTTCACTTTTTCCACAATTCTTGCATATTTTTTTCAAGTTTTTCTACACTCTTGCTTTTCACAACAACACTGTTTACAGTACGTTGGTTTATATGCAGCCTGTGTGTACAAACACAGCACACATGTCACCATTTCACATTAAAAACACTATTTTGTATAACACTTTGCTCAGAAAAAAGTACATGCATGCTAAACTTTTCCTTATTAATTCAAGATTAGATTCACCCATGGTACATGTCAATAATTTTTCTGCGATTTTTTATTGTATCATCATGGTAGTACCATCTTCATAATTTGAACTTGAAATGCGATGGGTGCAGTATTTTCTTTGATCCCAGTAGTGTATGGCTCATTGTCTTCTTCATTGATGGAGATTTCCACATGGTGGTGCATGCCCGGACGCATTTGAACATAGGGCGCTGAGTAGCGAAGATGGCCAAGAGTTTCTGTGTGAGCTATGTTGGGTGGCAATGTGGCCAGAATTTGAAGCGATTCTTGTCTGCCTACAATTTGTGGTTCGCAGAGACTGCATACTGCGTACAGTGTACCAGAGTGTATGTACAAGACATCCTCGCTAGTTTGAGCAGTGGAAAAGCATCCAAACAGTCGGAGATAGATATCCTCTTTCGTATTGTCCAACACATATGGCAATGGATGATAACATCTGAGGTGCAGTAGCCCCTCATCGCCACCAATCGGCTCCGGCTTGACAAAAAAGGTGGCAGATTTAAATGGAATGAAACTCATTTTAGCTTTGATTTGAAAATTCAAATTGATTTATATACAAAGCAGAGCGTTTTTGTGCAGCACAATAACAGAAGGGTGATGATAAGATTAGGCTGGACATCTCACCTTATTTGTAGAGACTTTGCCACTGCCTGGCTAGTGACTGGAATCCAGAGATCCTTCTTTGTTTTGGATGGGGAACTTCTGGTTTCAGCTGAGGAGCATCATTAGTTTGCGGTAGTGGCTTGGCTCTGCTTACTGAATCCAGCAGTTTCGGTTTGGTTTGTGCATCTACTTTTGTCTGAGTCTCTGTAGCTGCATCTTTCAGCAGATGATCATATTCGTCCTTTGGTATAAGGACCAGTTTTTGAGCCATCATGTGTGATTCAAGGGGTGATTTTTTACACTTTGGAGAAAAGAAATAGCCCTATTTATACTTTTTGAAATCAGTTGCTACTCCTTGGTGTATTTTATGATGCACAGCCTCCAATGCCATGAACTCTATCCAGATTCATCTGAACACAATTGCACACCAGATATGTATAGGAAAAGGAGCCATACTGGATTTTGTGCACAAACTTGAATGTCCTTGTTTTGATAAGACTATACATCATAAATTAAGCTTATGCACATGGTCTCTCAAAGCTGTCAAGTTGTTAGAAGTCACGTGCATCCATGGTCCACCATGCAAGCTCCGCCTCCTCCCTACCTCTCCAGCCAATCAGCACTCGCTCTGCACCAGGCAATTTTACTATAAATAGGAGAGAGCTTCCTTGCCAGTTGTCATTCATTTGAATGAAAGTCATGAGTTCAGGTTTTGGAATTGGCAACGTATCCAGAGAAAGAAAAACTCGGGAAATTTTTCCAGCAGCTACACAGAAATTTGTTCTGACCAGTGCCATCAAAGGAGAAACAAGAACCAAGAAAATTGAGGAAAAGAAGAAAGCACCACTCAGCAAAAAGATTGGAGTGAAGAGAAGCTATAAACGGTTTAAACTTGTAATTTGAACCATGCCTGTGCAACAGACAGGAGTGAAACCAACACCTGTCAAAATTTGTCACAGCAGCGAGACTCAACTCTTTGACCAACCAATCACAGAAGAATGTTTGACAGAAGATTCTGTAATAGAAGTCAGTCCTACAGCTCCTCTTACCAATGGTGGAGCGATAGAGTTTGAAATCCTGCCAAACGAGTACTTGTACACTGATTTGAATGAGTCCTACTTCCTAATTCGAGCTGAAATTCAGAAACCTAATGGTGAAAAGGTGACCGAGGTTACAGACGTGGCTCCAGTGTGCAGCTACATGACAGCTCTGTTCTCAAAAGCCACACTGAAGCTTCAGAATGTGAAAATAGGAACGTGTGAGACTGGAATGCACCCATGGATCACATACTTCACATCACTACTGTCCTATTCCAGACAAGCAAAGGTGGCACATCTGAAACACAATATCATCTGGGTCACAGATGATTCAGAAATTTATGACAGAAACATTGGAATGTCTGTGAGGAAGCAAATATTCAACAGAGAAGGATCGTGGCTTATTGGGAAGCTGGGCATTGAGTTTGCTAACCAAGGAAAATTGATCCCCAACAATGTTCACATATCAATTTCACTGGAGCGCAGCAAAGACGAACTTAATCTGATTGCTCCATCCGATGACATCAAGTACTCATCCAACATCAAGGAATGTATACTAGTACTGCGTCGAGTAAAACTCAACCCACTGGAGATGCAACGAATTGAGACTCAGCTACTCTCAAGAAATGCTACCTATGACTATTGTCGCTTAGATGGCAGAACCTTCACCATTCCACCTGGCACCAAAGAGTGGCTGGCGTCAAACTTGTGGACATCCATCTTGCCTCGGCGTTGTGTTTTTGGACTTCTTCCACAAGATGCTGCATTCGGCTATTCCTACTCCTCCAACTGCTTCATATTTTCTCATCACGATGTGAACTACGTGAACTTTCTGCATGATTCCCTCCCTCTTCTGCAAAACCCAATCACACCTGACTATGAAAAGGGGGAATACAAAGAAGCCTACTGGTCTCTCTTGCGCACATTCGCCAGAGGATTTTCAGATGAAGGTTTCGATGTCCACTTCGAGCAATATCCAACAATTTTCTGCCTCTATGGCATGGATTTGGCCTCGAAACCCCATTCAAAATCAAGGCAGGGCACCTTTGCCATAGACGTTAGGTTTAAGGAGCCAACCCACCAAGCCTTAACTGGGATTGTTGTGGCAGAATTTAAATCACTGGTGACAATCAACAAGGACAGGGAGGTAGCTACATATGACTATTAACTTGTGAAGTCTATTGTACATACTGTACTTAGTGGTGTAAATTGTAATGTTTGTACATATTGTGAACTGTTGATTTGTACATAGCACAATTTTTTGCAAAGCTGTACATGTAAACTGTAAACTTATACATAATAAAATAATTTTTGCAAATTTAAAGTGTACAAACAAGTGAAAAACACACTGTAGAATCTCTCTTCCTTCACATGCTTCCATAAGTTTGTATGGTTTGGCATGTTGTCTATCCACCTATTGCCAAGTTCTAGTCCAACAAAATACATACAAGAGGAACAGGGATGCACCCCTGTTATATTTGAAGTAGTCTAACCAACAAGTCATAACTACAGCACTTAGCTCAGTGCTTGGGGTTTTTGGCGCGAAAAGGTGCAGATATTCCAGCACATAAAAATTTTGGCGCCAAAAAATCGCAGAGATATGCAAAGTAGGAAAATATTTTGGCGCCAGGTGCAAAGTATTGATTATTCCAGCATATAAAAATTTTGGCGCCAAAAAAGCGCGCAGAAACAACAGATAAAACTTGGGGCATGCGCACAACTCAGACATATGCACAGAGTAAACACGGGTACAACAGCTCACGGAGAAAGCACTGTGTGGTTGTTTGTCTGTTCACTTGTTTACACAAGACGCATACACATATATGAACCAATGTGTACATATCGGTAGCTGTCGTGTACACACAAACTACCCAACTAACACAGCACATACAGTCGGGGCAGTATGGGGAGCCCCGGGGAAGGATGGGGAGCCCCGGGGAAGGATGGGGAGCCCGGGGAAGGATGGGGAGCTTGGGGAGCCCGGGGTACGATGGGGAGCTTGGCATGGGGAGTTGGGAGCTGTATTCCCCTGTGGTGGAATGTCCCTGGAGAGGCGCGCTATACTTTTTCAAAAAATATACCAAAATTGCAAAAAGTAATTGCTTCGGCGTGCTTTGCGTGTGTGATAACTGCAGCTCAAAAATCGACGAGGAGGGCGAATCGGGGCAGCAATGGGTAGCCCGGGGTAGATGGGCAGTCTGTATTGCCCTGTGGTGGAAGGTAGCTATACAGCCGCACTTACTACTAACGTATCAGACAGTACATAAATGCATCTTGCAAACCAGCGATAGTAGGTATTCCTATCCTAAAATAGTGTACTAAATCTTCTAAATCATCACCTCCCCTGCCCTGATTAACTTAAGACAATAAGAAGGCGGCAAGCGGTCTGTCTCAGCAATTTCTCTTTCGCACTCGCACACCGCCTTAAACCAGCGCACTCATTTCATTCCAAGCTAAGAGCAATGGCCGAGGTCGTATTTAGCGCCGCGCACGTGTAGGAGCGCTTTTTTGTGCAAAACTTGTCTATTTTATCCTCATTTTATTTACTTGTTAGCCAAATAGCCGCCACTTATTATCCTTTATTCAGTCAAAAGTCGACATGAATATAGCAAGTGTCGAATGTGAACAACTTACTTATTGGTTACTTGGCTAAAAAAAAAAAAAAAAAGGGGAAAAAAAAAAGAAAGTTTTGAAAAAAAAGCCCCCCACGCGCGCGCGCCCCGCCCCCCCCCCCCCCCCCCCCCTTGCACAAATAGCGACAACACAAACCGCTGGCCGCGCTGGGAAGGAGAGGGGGGGGGGGGGGCTCCCCCCCTAGAGAGGAGGGGAGGCGGCGCCCCCCCCCCCCCCCCCCCCCCCCCCCCCCGCCCCGCCCCCCCCCCACCAACGACGCAGGGGGGGGAGAACACGCCCCCCCTCTACCACACAAAAAAAATCCCCCCCGCCCCCCCCCCCCCCCCCCCCACCACACAACTAAAACTAATTGATATGATGACAAAAAAAAACAAAACAAGAAGAGGGAGAAAAGACAAAATTGGAGTAGAGGTATAGAAAGAGCTAAAGAAGAAAGGGAAGTAGAACCACTTCCATCTTCCACCCCCAAACAACCACAAAAAAAAAAAAAAAAAACACAATAAGGTGTTCCTGTTATTAACTCCTAACCCTCCCCCCCCCCCCCCCCCGCTCTCCCCCCCCCCCCCCCCCCCCCCCCCCCCCCCCCCCCCCCCCGCTCCCTCACCCCCTGCCGCCCTCCCCCCTCCCTCCTTCCTTTCCTTTTTTCTTGTTGATGATCCCTCTGTGCTGCATGTCGCATCCGAGGAAAAGTGATGAACGACCGTCGTCGTATTGTTTTAAGTCGAAAACGACGACGCAACGCACGCACACGCAATGCACGCCCAGACAGAGGTCAACCGCACACAGATCGCGACACACCGTCACTACTGTATCATCATCGTCGTACGTAGTAGGTACATACTACTGGAGCAATCAAGGAGCTGCATTCAACAGAGTGCTGCCGTCAGCCAGGCCGAACAGAAGAAGGAATTCCAGAGGAGGAATGTACTATTTTTTGCTGCTCCAGAAAATCGTCTTGAATTTCTTCCTCCTCCTCCTCCTTTTCTATAACTTCCTCCATCAGGCAGCAAGGAAAAAACCATTACTCTCTTGATGCCAAACTCGAGCGTACCGCACACCGACTTCTTCTGAACGTTCCCCCGTACGTACGCCTCGCAAAACGTCTCTCGGATGCAAGAATTACGGATATTGGGGCGGATCGATAACGCATAAAAGTTAGTTGATGCAATATTGTTTTTGCTGCCAGATAAAGTAAGCGGCCGCGAACAGAGCTCCGCTGCACTGCTCGCTCATTGCATGACGACTACATACTTTTGGTACCGTCGCCGCCGCCAATTGCCTGCCAATCTACCCAAACCGCGTCCGTAAATTCACAAGGGGCGACAAAAAGCAAAGTGCATGATCAACGAGAGTGCTGCAGCTTCTCGTATACCCTTCTTAGTTAGCTTCCATTTTCGAGCACAAAGCAGCCTGTTTTCTATTATTATGAAGAGACGCCACCATACAGCAAGCGTAACTGGCTAGCAGCAGGCATGGTCAGTTTTAGTACGTGACTGACATATCATAGGACAGGGGCAGTGCAGTGCACAAACTCATGAAAGCGAACAACAAAGTTGTGTTGCTTGCTGGCTTCATCTTTGCAGCTTCAACGCTTTCGAAACATTTTATCGCGTCGCCGGTCGCAGCAACTAAGCCAAAGCAGCATGTGCGCATGGAAAGGCAAACGACTGGCTATTACTACTGTACGTAGGCAGGGCGAAATAAATTATTTGTTTCAGCAGGCGCCACATGATAATCCAGTTCCAGTAGTCTCCGCCGCCATAACAGAAGCAGCTACCTACGTACTCTAGCGTACTTCCAGTAGCAGCAGCTGAATCTTATCGGCACCACGCCAGACACCTCCTCCTGCCGGGCTAGCTCGCCTTTTCTGCTCGCCACCAAATAAGCGCCCACGTACAGTATGTAGTACTTCACTCCTTCTTCTCTATCCAATAACGAGTTCACGAGAAAAAAGACCGGGCCGAGCGGACCAGCCTTTTTCATGCCCCACAGGAGACAACTGAAGAAGCGCCACCCACCACGCGCAGGCAGCTAAGCGTACAGCTTTTTCTGCACTCCATGGAAATCAAGCACTCCAATATTGCTGCCTATTGGCTATTGCTGCCCTTCAGTATTATGCCTGCTGGCTCCCTCAGCTAACATAAAAGAAGCAGAAAAGCGGAAGCGAGGCGACGAAGAGAAAAGGAAGAAGGGAGGGAGAGAAAACCACGAGCTCCTCATTCTTATAAATACCACCATAGCAAGGAACGGATGTATGGGAAAGTAATTTACTACTACTAGTACGTAAGCAGGGCAGACACAATCAGACTACTCAGCGCCGACGCAGACTCAAATAGCCGCAGCAGCTAACGGAAAAGCTCCTTTTCAAGTTGCCCGCTGCTCGAAACTTTCAATGCAACATCAAAATATAAGGACGAGAAACGAGACAAGCAGCGACCTTTTTCTTTTTATAGCACACGACGCAGCTTAGCATAGTTCCGGCTATGTACACATGTAGTAAGTACTCAGTGCAGACGAACTCACTGAACTGCAAATAATGGGATCAAAACCAATCAATTATGATTACCATTCGTACGAGTTTGGCGTCGGCACCAGCAGAAGCGGAAAGACACTGCATCATCGTACCAGTCCGCACATCGCCCCTCTCCTTCCACTTTTCTCGAATAACTACATCAACAGCAGCTCAAATCAAATGTGCCAAGTTTTGCCTTGTTTATAGTTTCAATTAGCAGGATACAGCCACGAGTGAAGAGACACAGTCGTCGATCCAAGAAAAAACAACGGCGCATGCATATATCAATCAACGAGATCGGCTGGAGCTGAACTGTTTCACTTTGCTGCGAGTAGGGCGACGTTTGACACAGACATGTACACGTATCCCCGAAACACCCACCGACATTCGATGTCGTGTGCCATACAGATCTCTCCGCTCAAATGCACACCATGCAGGAAAAACGACGGCAGACGGGTGGTTCTCAGTATATCATCAATCGACGACACGAGTAGATTTGCACCCCAACTATTCTAGAGCCGATATTCATCGAACCAGCGGGACAGAAGCGAACAGAAATATTACGTTTTACTTACGCAGACGACGAGGGATATAAATTGATCCCAATTCCCCTCTGCCGTATACACATGTAGTTTGTTGTGTTTGTAGGGTGGTCGCCTTTGTCACAGGAAGAGAACCCTTCTCATAACTACCGATAAGGAGCAACGACGAAGACCACTGCACTGCGCATCCCACACAACCTACTCCGCCTTACACAGTACGTACGATAAACATATACGGAGCAATACAGAACCCTAAAATACTCTCTACTTCAAAATTCTCAATTCATTCACATGAAGATAAAATTTATCCACTCACCACACTTGAACGACGAGGAAACACATAAAAAAATCTTCTCCAAAAAAAGAATAGTACAGTACCTAAACTCTCATCCGAATAAGAGGGCAGATGTCTTTGATCCAGACCAACGCATACAGCACACCCCATCATGCCGTACATACAACCGTAAAACTGCGTACCTTAGGACAAAGCAGCGAGAATACGACGCCATTCTCCAGGATAACTGTGGATTTAGCAGCCGAACGCAAAGCTTTCACAAATCCATTCCGTCTGCAGCTTCGATTTCTCTGCCCTCTCTCCGCTTTCTTCAAGTCCAATTTCATATCCCGCGCTCTCACGAAAGCCACACAAAAAAGGCCGAATGACGACAAGGAAAATGTGTATGTATCCACCTCCTAACCATCAGTCAGCCAAGGTCCATTATGCTGTCACCGTCAGGCCGTTGTCAAAGTAACACCCGAAGAGCAAAGAGAGATACATACATACAAGTCAACCTTCGCATATCCATCCATCCCAGCAGATTCGCACAAAGTGAAAAGAAAAAAGGCAGCCGTGCAGCTAAAGCCAAAGTCCAAAGTTCAACTTCGGTTTCGGTCCACGGGTAATCACTACGCAGCCGAAGCGAAAGCGATGCACGTACGTACATAGCACTAGTAGTACTCGTCCTCGGCTCCTATGCTTCAACACGCAAGACCGACGAGCTCGGTAAGTTACGTACGTACGTACGTGTATGTACATAGAGCCAGCCAGCAAGCCGTGTACACAGTAGTAAGAGGAGAAGAGTAAAAGGGGCGAGAAAAGTGGAAGCGCTCGGCTAAACCTGTCAATTGCTACCCACGACCGTCACAAAAACCCCGGACAAACAACCCCACCCACCCAACGCCAGTAGCAAAGTCAGTCGCTGAAAAGTTTCAGTCAGTCGCTCAAACTGAATCTGGGCTCCGCCCTCCACTTAACTACATCTTACACATGTACATACCTTCCGACCAGCAACCTACCTACCTATGCAGATACCTCAGTGACCAAGCATTCGAGAACGTGGGGTGGTCGCTACTCGCTTCGCTTTCACTCTGCAGAGACTGAATTCTCCCTACAACGCTACGCAAGTACATACGTTGTACTTGCACACTGACTTTCATTAAGACCGTGTCCCTAAAACTCGCTTAAAGCAGCATCGCAACCACACAAGCACTTCATACAACATCCCTGTCCTTCACACACACACACACACACTGCTAGCTGCCCTTCATCACTGAGAAGTCCCAACACTTACAAACATCCACCTGCCACTCACTATCCTTCATTTCATACGTACTTAGATTCGCATAGCAAAGCAGAAGACATCTGGCGCTATGCACCGCAGGCTTCCTAGTGGTCGTTATGCCTATCCGCCATTGCAAGAATGCGGAGATTACTACATAAAACGTTGTGGGAAGGCTTGGAGAGGAGTTAGCACAAAAATTACATGGATTTCATGCCCAAACATACCACGCGGAAAAGCCTGTCCAGATCAGAATTCGAAAATACCCGATGTACCCATATATAATATACACGAGTTGAGTTATGATTGAGCGTCTTGAGCGTGATCGCCCCTTTTCTTTTCAAATCGCTACGAACCCTTTCAGTCGCATAGCCAGTCGAAACATAAAAGTCACGAGTTCACACCCAGGGAGGACGTTGCGTCTTGAGCTGAGAAAAAGCCGTGCGATCACGCAACGCTCCATAAGATAATATAACTCAACTCGCGGATACTCTAAAACCGAATCGTCCGTCATACCAGGGATAAGCCGACGGGTCCGTTATGCTGCTGCTGTATGAGATGGACTGACCAGTAGCCTGAGGAGCTGGGCTGCGGGATGATGCGACAGATGCCCTTCGTCTGCAGGGCGTCCAGGACTTCCTGCAGACCGAGCGGAATCGCCTTCACGCTGTCCGGCGAGTAGCCGTCCTCCGGCAGCAGAAAAGGCAGCGCCAACTCCGTATCCTCCTCCACCTAATACATGAGAAATGCATGGAGCATACCGCAAATCAATGCATGCATAGTACATTATTGCATGATAATGCGGGGGTAATTCGGGCCACAGCCGGCAATCAATTTTGAATCGGGAAGAGAGAAAACAGTTGGTGATCCAAAGAAGTCTTGCGCGCTCTGCTTTCTGGAGGCTGCACATTTGCTGGGTTTGTTCCAGGCATGGCTGGCCCGAATTGCCCCGTGCCACTCACTATCATACATACACGTACCACACCTGACCTGACCTATTCGCACAATACTGCCTGCCTCTGCCTGCACGTTGTACGTTTGTTCTACGCGCATGTGTATGCTGTGCGTACTTACACAAACGAAAACACAGCTACAATGCATATACTGGAATATATATGTACATACCTGCACACTGCGTCCTTCCGTTCTCAGACTCTCGTCCGCTTGATTCTCCGCCAACTGAAAAAAACACACACGAACACCTATAGTATGTCTCCGACTAAACTAACCAATAATCGAGCACGGAAAGCACATAAGGTACAGTGGGGTAAACCCGACCTTGGGGGTAGCAAACCCGACCAGCTATGCTCCTTTGAACTGGCTGTTTCAGCACATGATGAGCCAAATAGCTCAACTGAAAAAGGAGAGTTCAAGCAATCGATTGATAAAATATTTGTCTCAATCGGTCCATTGGATGCTGAGATATGCAGCTCTGACACCTTAGGTGGCCGGCTTCCCAAGGCCGGATTTACCCCATAGTACCCTACCACCTATATACATATCCAATTTCCCTCGTGTGTATAAACAGTACAGTAGTACGTACTTTAGCGACATTCTCAATGAGTTCCGGGTGTACTGGGGCCTCTCCCGGCTCCGTGCGGTATCTCTCCAGGAGACTGCGCACCTGGAGACTGTTCAGCTTGTAGCAGGTGGCGCCCAGTTGCGCCAGTTCGTCGCTCGTCTTCCGCGTCTCCAGCAACTTCACCGCCTTCAACACACACAGCACAGGGAAACCTATACGTACGTAAGTCAACATTACGCGGGCGTCCACCTAGGTACGTACCAACAACACTTGCAACAAGTACACAGAGTACAGCGGGGTATGCTACCTGACGACAAAAACAATGAAAGTCGGCTGCCAATTTGCCTCTCATCCACCTACCGAATCTAAAAGCTTGATGGCGAAAAGTTACGCAACCGCATGCCACAACGACATACGGCAGCGCTGTAAAAACTGTCCAAGAATAACCCCATTCTACCATACCCTACTACTGCCACCTTCAATTTCAATCAGCCATTCCTCTGTTCAGCTCAACAGTGCAATCCTATCCAAATGATACGGCAGCCCAGTAAAAATTGCCCCCTCCCCCACATAGAATAACCTCAGTCTACCTTACCTTACCCTACTGCCACCTTCAAATTCAATCAACCATTCCGGCACTGCTCTGCCTCACCTGTGCGATGCGATCCAGATGGCACTCGGCGGCCAGCTCCAGTCCCTGTTTGAAGGCCCAGCTCTGCACGTGGGCCAGACGGCGGCCGAAGCGCGTGCCCCAGGCGCGACAGCAGTAGGCAGCGCCCTCCCGCGACACCAGCCAGTTGAACAGGTACATGTTCACGTAGTGGAAGAGCTGGCTGAACAGCTGGATGCTCAGCGCCGCGTTCACGCGCGAGTGACGCAGCAGGTTCATCGCGCCCGACAGCATCCGCAGGCAGGGAGCTGAAGAACATGACACAAGAACCGTCTCCTATAGTCTGGCCAATAGCAGTTGGCACTTGGACTCAAGGTGCGTTGCGTAAAATAGATTTACAAATGCGGATTTCTGTCCACGCTTCGTGTACTCCTATTTAGCAGAAGTACATGCAAACTACGCAACTCGCCTTGAGTCCAAGTGCCAATTGCTAATGGGCAGACTATAGGAAAACCGGCTAGCTGTCATAATCAAAAGGGGAAATTGTGTGACTGAGGTCATCCGGGTGTGTAGTCAAATGGTTAAGGCGCTCGGCTGGAACTCGAGAGGTCCAAGGTTCGATTTCCTGGCACATCTGGCAAATTTTCCTTCTCGACTACTGTCTTCCTGCTATGGACCATATGCAGCAGTACGGCGATTGGGTTGGTCGATGGCGACGCCGCGGCATTTAGTGAAAGTTTGGATCAGTGCCTGCGGGGTCGTCGACCTTGTTCAATCATCTGGTAGCGTCAAAGGAGCGAGCGAAAAGAAGAATTGACAACAAATGACGTCGACGACCTAACAGGCACCGATCCAAACTTTTACCAAATGCCACGGGGTCGCCATCGACCAACCCAATCGCCTTACTGCATGTGGTGGATAGGGGTCTCATGGACTCCAGGAGTCCATGGTGCGCTCAGCGTACGCCGCTTATGTGAGTAAGGCATCACACCCTGCGTACTGTACATTACAGGGTATCATAGGGTAAACCGGTCGGTGCTATTGGTGGGACGCAAGTAAACCCGGCCGGCGGCCACCCACAAAGGAGAACAGCCTTCAGTACTAGGTGGGCAGGTTTAACACATACCGCGACCTGGCGTTATTGTTGGCAACAAGTGGTTCAGCTGTTGTCGGTTTGTTGTCCGTTTATATATATGGGTCTTGTCAGTCGGTTTGTTGTCCGTTCGTCAACAAACCGACAACACCCATATACACAGACAACAATTTCTTGCCAACACAATGACGCCAGGTCGCGGTATGTGTTTTAACCGGTTAAAACCTCTCTCTACCTGCGGCATTCGCGTCATCCACGTTCGCCTCTAGCATGGCGGGCATGGCCTGGTTGAGTTCCTGCTTGAGACAGGCGGTGAGGTGGGCGAATGCCTTCTCCACGGCGTCCGCCAGGGACTCCTGCGGCTCGGGTAGCGTCGCCGGTCCCACGTCCCTGTCCAGCTTGGCCAGGTTCAACAGCTCCGAGATGTTCGCCATCCAAAACGCCAGCGCCTCCGCGTCGTGACAGTGATCCTACAACACAACAGAGGCAGCCCCTGGTTGTATCGGATTCGGATGGTACTATTACTACTACCAGGACTCCATAATAGAGGACTGTGAATCTGTGAGCAAAAGCCGTGCACAGAGCTATGCCCGATAAGAGCCAAAAGCGTCCCCATGGGGGACGCCTTTCAACAGGTTGGAGACGAAACGCATAAAGCGCCCACCAAAAAGAAACGATGCGAATACTCAAAAGACGTTGGGTGGGCATCCCATGGCGTCCCCCACTTGGGGGACGGCGTCCCCCAACGGGGGTCCCAGTTGGGGGACGCTTTTGCCGCTTATCGGGCGTAGCTCTGCGCACGGCTTTTGCTCACAGATTCACAGTCCTTCTCTATTATGGAGTCCTGCTACTACTACTACTATAGTCCGATCAGCGAGAGTTGTCATTGGCCCACAACAGACGTGCTCCGAGTTTGCTCCGAGCGAGTTCGCTCCGAGTTTGGAACGACTTTGTTTTGATCCGAAACGAACGTCAATGACTCACACGACTTCGAATTACAAACTCTGTTGTTCACACGCACGTTCCGAAAAACAGAGCGAGTTCGGAGCGAACTCGGTGATTTTGCATGTTGAAGCATAGTCAGGGCTCCGAATTCGGAGCAAATTCGAAGTTCACGTCTGTAGCGCCCCATTGAGCCATTGGCCCGCTACACACGAGCTCCAAGAAAGCTTCGAGCGAGTTCGGACCGAGTTCGGAGTGAATTCGGTGGGCAGAACGAAAGTCGGTTGTTCACACGTCTCCGAAAGCAAACTCGGCTGTTTACACGCACTTTTGGAAAAGCGGAGCGAGTTCGGTTCGAACTCGGAGATTTTACATGTTGAAGCATAGTCAGCGCTCCGAATTCGGAGTTCACGTGTGTAAGCAAAGAACGCCATAGCCCTTGTTGCGAAAAGTAGAAGTTCCTCATTCCGCAGGAATACAGGCAAACTACGTTGCACGGGCACTGGTTCAGAGATAACTCTTCGCTGGACGGACCATAGGTAGCAAGTAAATACAGGGTGTCCCATAATAAACTCCGGGGCTTTCCGCGGTAATAACTCTCGAGCTATAGCTCAGATTTTAATGCGGTTTTTTGCATTATGTAGCCAAGGCTTCAACTTAGAGGCAGGCAAAATTTCATGATTCTACTTCAATTAGAACTGGTCCAAAACAGCTACATTCTCTAGCCCCCAATTTCTATGGACTTTTCCACCAAATAAACAAATTTTGGCACAATTTCTGGCATAGTTACTATCAACCCCTGCCAATTTTGCTCTAAGTGGTTCATAACAATCCACTTGGCAAGAGAACTTGACTCGTGGACGTCAGTTCAAAGTCTGGAAGCGTAAATACAAATTTGGATTATCTTAAAACCGCAATTCTACAGTACTGAGGACAAACCTGCAAAAACGGGACCAAAACTTTGAAGGCCAATGAAACCATAACCTATGAAGCTACGCAGACGAAATTTTGCATGTATCTAAGTTGAAGCCTTGGCTACATGATAGAAAAAACCGCATTGAAATCTGAGCTTTAACTCGAGAGTTATAAGCGCGGAAACCCCCGGAGTTTATTATGGGACACCCTGTATGTATGACGTACATACACTGCGCTGTGCGTGCTGTGCAGCATACCTGAACAGTGACGTGAAGAGTGCTGGTGACCTTTGTGAGGAAGTCGTTGAGTTTCTGTTGGCGTTCGTTCAGTAGGAGGGAAGTGCGATAGTGAGGAGAGACGCGGTAGCGGCAGCACATGTACAGCACGTAGACCGGAGCCAACTTGAAGCTCAGGGCGGAAGGGTGGATGTCGCGTATCACCGCCGATATTAGCGTATCCTCGGCTAAAATCGGTCATCACCGCCCATTCACTTTTATACATATTTATCAACAAGTCATGGATAAAGAATGGACTGCATGCAAATGCCAGATATGCCAGAAACACTATTCTGTACCAAACGAAACATACTGCAGTACATTTTTACCAGTGAAAGTGCATATCTTACCGCTATCCAAGAGCTCGATAATCGCGGGAATTGAATCGCGACCAGCCAGAATGGACATGGAAGCACCCATGGGAAGAGAACCACCGCCATGGTGAGCAGTCACACTAAACAACGCAATAACTACACCCTCATACCTATACATATGCCTACAACATTGAATTCAAACGTACGCGCAGCATATACTGTACGTACTTAGCATGGAGAGATAGCACAGTATACGCCTATTCCATTCAAGGAAATAAGCGGTAGCCGGTAGCCTAAACTATCAGCCAGCAAAACAAAGTTACTACTGCTTAGAAGAAAGCAGATTGAAAGTGCCAGTCAATGTGTGCGTATGAGACAGTGCAGTGGAGCAGAGAGAAGCGCAGGCCAGCAAACAAAACTGCATGCGAATATATACTGCGCTTACACTTTCTTCGGGTCTGGCGGTGCGTGATGGTGAAAAATGGTCTGAATGGAACCATCCAATCCGAACGTGGTTTCTTCCACCGTCCCAGCTTCCTTACCGTCTTCATTTTCAGCGCTTCTGCAGGAGAAAAATTACCTATCACCACCACCACCACCGCCATACACACAGACAAAACATGCCGAGCATTACGAGTTACGTAGCTGTACATGTAACCTACTGCACGTACCGTCACCTCAGCAACATCCACACTTCACCACCACCACCAATCAATATTAGTCAGGAAACTAAGAAAGATAGAGACATAAAAACTACTAGCAGAAATAGCTGGTGAACTCATTAAAGTTCATGCACGCAAACTCTACTCGCATGCCGTTCACATTCATTCTCTCAGTCGTCGGTTTTGCTCGACCAGGATGAGTTTGTAGACCTCTGTATTATATGAACCTACCTACACAGCGGTCCACGCGCGCCGTAGAAAGTACGACACGCGCGCGCGTCGTGTTGCGAAAGGAGAGAAGGAGACTTGACACGTGTCCAACAGCTGAAAGGGCACATGTCACATGTGTTCCTTTTTCTCGCAACTGTCTACGCGCTCGCCGTGCTTTGTACATGCAGGTCCACATAATACGAGGTCTACGAACTCATCCTGGTCGAGCAAACCCGACGACTCCTGCTTTCCCTGTATGCGTAGTGTAATCTAACAATCACTGAAAAGCCGAGCTTACTGTAGCGGCATGGACTGACTGCGTGGCAGAGGGGTAGGTGGCTCCGCGGCGAGTTCGCCTCCTCCCTCGAGGAAACGGAATACGTGGGAGCGGCCGATTCGAACTATGAATCCGTGCTTCAGAATCGTCGTCTCTCCAATCGGCTGTCCATTCACCTGTATTTCCGCCGTGGGTGTACAAGGCGTAATGGTCACCACCCCTTCCATGTAGGTCAGCACGCAGTGACGCGGATGTACGTAGGGACCGAACAGCTGAAACGAGGCATGGTTCACATAGGCGGCGTACGCTCAACGATGCGTCCGGCGTAACGACCGACAGGATCGTGGCTGCCTACGACAGCATACGCCTATAGTCTGTCTACTAAGAGTTCGCTACGGAAGTCAAGTCGTGTTGCGTAAAATAGATTCGCAAATGCGGATTTCTGTCCGTGCCTCGTGCACTCATATTTGCAGAAGTACATGCAAACTGCGCAGGACGACTTAGAGTCCCATAGCGAACTAACAGCTATCGACACGCGTACGCAGCAAAATATATCTTCATTGTCAGAAAACCATATAGGCATTTACGTACAAGAAAAAACGATCAGAGCAGATACAATAGTGAGCCGCCCTGTGAATTAGCTATTAGCGTAGTTTACCGGAAGTCCTTGTGCGGCTTGTGTCAGGGCGCGATCGCTGCCCACTTCTGTGACGTTGGGCTGAATCGGAATCAAACGAGCCTCTCCGCCTTGAATCAGCGAACCATCTGCAAAAAAACCAAGTAAAAGCGCCCTTACGCAACATGCAGTACAGCTATTCGCCTTACTCGATAAGAGGATACGCTTTCTCAACCTTCCCGCAGAAATTAGCGAGTACGGCGAATAGTCTGGCCCGCCAGAGAGTTCGTTATGAAACTCAAGTCGTCATGCGCCGTCTGCATGTACTTCTACAGAATAGGAGTACACGAAGCACGGACAGAAATCCGCATTTGTGATTCTATTTTACGCAACACGACTTGAGTTCCATAACGAATTCTCTTGGTAGCCAGACTACAGTATGTACGATACCAAACGATAGCTACGTACCGGCGTTGAGTTCCAGGAAAGACGGCAGAGCGCCAGTCGAGTCTGACAATCCTGAGGAAGTGGAAGGCCGCGCCTTCTTTCGCTTGTATCGCGGCAGATCCGGAGGCCTCAGTTTCACGTGATAGATCACGGAACCTGTCACGTACACACGCTTATGTGAATCACGTGCTTTCTACTGTGACGTGCCGCGTTCCGTATGGCGATAACCGGGCCCCGAAAAGGGGGGAGAGAAATAGGACCGAACGGGAATCGAACCCGCTACCCTCGGTCTTGTGGACCTAGGCACACCACCAGGTGCCGGTCCAGGGGGACATTTGGCTAAACTCGCCTTACATACCTAGAACTAGTTTACGTACACTACTGGCCTTACAGTACACAGGAAGCAAATAACGGATGGAAAAGCAAGCAGCTCACTTCTCTCCTCCGGCGTCATTTGAGACAGCGTGAGCAGCGGACACTCGTCGTCATCCAGAATGCGCTGACGCAAGGGTGACACGTGACCTCTGGTGTTGGCGTTCTCCGATTGGTCCATCAGAGGAAGCACAGCCTGAGAGGCAAGACACATACATGCCACACCATGTAGAATACTTTTGCACAGAGAAGCATGCGAGGTACGCAGGCATCGTACGTATGGTACGAGAGACGATTGTAGTAGAATGTAGTACAGTACTATACATATGTACATACCTCAACAAGGCAATAATCGGCTGGATCGCGCTTATCCAGCCCGTATTTCTCCAGCGTTTCCTTGACAATCTTGGAGGCGCGATCCCTGTTCGACACCAGCAGTGTGACGTAGGCCTTCTCCGCACTCAGCTCCGTACCGTACACTTTCAAACTTCCGCCTATAACCAAACGCAGACGCGAGTACAGCCCGACCGTACTCGTCGGCTCCTTTGTTTCTCAACACAAAATACCGATTTGCTCGGTGCGAGTCTGTTGTAAGTCATTTTGATTCCGCTGCAGTTAGGTGAGGACGTCGCTTTTTGCTTTTACTTATAGTCAAAAATTGCATGCAGGGCTAGATTTATCAGCTTTTTATACACACTCCTGTCCACATAGCAAGCAACGTTGTTGTCGTATTGAAAATATTTTTATTGACTCTTATTGAATGATTTCATCGCTATTTGGTTCAGCACATGCTTCTTTTCTGGTGCCTACATCTGTGCGTGCTAAACGTATCTTCTTCTCCTGATTCTTGATGTCGCAGCTCATTCATTCACATCAACCAAACGCAGCAAATATGTCCTCTACGCATGCTCAGCGGGATCAGCTCAGCCGTATCATAAAACAGTGGAACGAGAATAGACTGGATTTATTCGGACTCAGCCAACCCAACGATGTAAAGTACTTTCAAAAAATACCTTTCTATTCGAGAAAAATGTTCCAACAGCCACTAATGGTCATACATGTTCGCCCGTTATGAGCAAGTAATGAAATGAAGCTGGAAGTGTGAATCACGCCATAATACCGCGCTCACATTTGCGACGTGTTTTCGACGTACTGTACATAAGGATGTCCGACATATGGCGCGTTCACCAGACGTCCGTAACGTCCGTCCATCCGTTCGTCAACCCATCAGTGTTCATCCGTCCGTTCGTTCGTCAACCCATATGGGTTGACGGATGGACGGACGTCCGTTACGGACGTTACGGACGTCTAGTGAACTCGCCAATAGGCCCGAAAAACTTCATGCATTATTGCGGTGTAGTTGCTCGCTTTTCGGGCCTACGTCATACGTGTACCGTACGTCACCATCTCATTTTTGGGTGTATATTGTACCATCCCCAGTTATGGCCCATTCACAACGGAGACATGCGCCGAGCGTACGCTCGGCGTGTCCATGGTCGACACACGCAAATGCCGTGGATGCGCCGGGCTTTCGATACGTGAATGAACCATAAATGAACTCACCCATACTGAGTATCACTGCCACATCCATCCACTACCGTATTTTTTGGGTGTATAGCCCCATACAAAAATCGAGAGGTCTGATGGGGGGTTATACACTGGGGGGGGGGGGGGGGATATACACTGGGGGGGGGGGGGGGATATACATGGGACAAAATTTTTGTTTGTGAGAGGTGCGTAGAGGCATGTTTTTTAGGCCAAAAGTACGTGTTTTAGGGCATAATCGCGGTTAAAACAGGGTTATTCTAGTATAAGACATGCTCAGCTAAGCTTATAGGCATGGTAGCATGGAGTAGCTATAGCTAGCTTATGACCAGCTTACATAGGTAGGTTAGGTACCTTCCAGTACATGGGGGGTTATACACCAGGGGGGGATATACATAGGACAAAATTTATGTTTTGCCAATGGGGGGTTATACACTGGGGGGGGGGGGGGGATATACTCAGGGGGGGGGGGGATATACACCCAAAAATACGGTACTCTATGAGCATTTGTGAGCACTGAAAAAGGAGCTCCAGTACATAAGGTTTTCATTTATGAGCACTTGTGCGGCTCTGTTCTCATAAAGGCTCATAAAATGCTCATAAAGTGAGCACCTAGGTACTGGCGCTCCGTTTTTGGGTGCTCATAAATGCCCATAAAGTAGTGGATGTGGCAGTCATATTCAGTATGGGTTAATTCGCTTCTAGGAGCTGGAATTTCACGGCGTGATGCGCTTCTACTTCCAAGACTCGGGTCAGCGCGTGGCGACCAAATGCATTCGCGTGTCTTCTACGGCGACGGCGCGCGCGGTGATCGACGCGCTCGTGGAGAAGTTTCATCCGGACATGCGCATGCTCTCCACGCCTCAGTACTCCCTCTGGGAGCTGCACGAGAACGGGGAGGAGAGGCGGCTGAGCATGGACGAAAAGCCGATGCTCGTCCAGTTGAACTGGCACAAGGACGATCGGGAGGGCAGATTCCTGCTGAAGAGAGAGGGAGAGCAGTACCGACCGCCAAATGTACGTGTGTGCATGTTCAAGTACAGATTTGACCAAATACAGGGTACTGTGGGGTAAACCCGGCCACCTAAGCGCCTTTCAACTTGCTGTTTCAGCAAACGATCAACCAAATAGCTCATTTGAAAGAGGAGAGTTTATCAAGGGAGTCGAATCGAGTGATACAATTGGTGTCTCAAATGGTTCATTGGTTGCTGAGATAGATAGGCAGCCCTGAATTTAGGTGGTCGGATTTTCCCAGAACCGGGTTCCCCCCTCAGTACCCTACATATGTGTTTATAGTCTGGCCAGCGAGAGTTGGCTATTGGACTCAAGTGGTCCTGCGCAGTTTGCATGTACTTCTGCTAAATAGGAATACACGAAGCACGGGCAAAAATCCGCATTTGTGTATCTATTTTACGCAACGCGCTTTGAATGCCATAGCGAACTCTTACTGGCCTGACTGACTATAGCTTACCCGGTGAGTACCCCTGTGGTTCATTGTCCGCTTCTACACGTCCTTTCGCTTTTGCTACAGGTGGCAGAGATCCAGAGTCAGCAGACGATGAAGCGTAAGCTGTCGCGACGCGAGAAGAAGGAGCTGAAGAAGCAACAAAAACACTCCGCCGCCGCCGCCGCTGCGCATAATCTTAATCTGAAGTCGGCGCGCAGTCAGGAGAATATCAGCAGCGGTGGCGCGGGTGCTGGAGGGGCGGGGTCGCGAGCGCGAGAGGCGGAGGACGTGGCGGGTCGCCTGTACTCGGAGGTGGCGCCCAACGCCTTCACCCGAACCATCTCCAACCCGGAAATCGTGATGAAGAAACGAAGGGAGCGCAAGCTGCAGCAGAAACTCATGGAGATGGGAGAAGGTACAGTATGGTTGTAGGCGGAATGATCGTGTATGAAGATTAGGACGAAAACAGACAGACAACAACAGACTCGCACCGAGCAAGTCGGAATTTTGTGAAGGTACAGTACCGTATTTTTGGGTGTATATCCCCCCATTGTATATCCCCCAGTGTATAACCCCCCATTGGCAAAACATAAATTTTGCCCAGTGTATATCCCCCCCCCCCCTGGTGTATAACCTCCATGTACTGGAAGGTACCTAGCCTACCTATGTAAGCTGGTCATAAGCTAGCTATCGCTACTCCGACACCATGCTACATCCCCCCCCACTCCACTACACACCCACAAACAACCCACCCCCCCACCACAACCACCACCACCACCCCCCCATGCCTATAAGCTTAGCTGAGCATGTCTTGTACTAGAATAACCCTGTTTTAACCGCGATTATGCCCTAAAACACGTACTTTTGACCTAAAAAACATGCTACGCACCTCTCACAAACAAAAATTTTGTCCCATGTATATCCCCCCCCCCCCCCCCCCCAGTGTATATCCCCCCCCCCCCAGTGTATAACCCCCCATCAGACCTCTCGATTTTTGTATGGGGCTATACACCCAAAAAATACGGTAGTGGATGGATGTGGCAGTGATACTCAGTATGGGTGAGTTCATTTATGGTTCATTCACGTATCGAAAGCCCGGCGCATCCACGGCATTTGCGTGTGTCGACCATGGACACGCCGAGCGTACGCTCGGCGCATGTCTCCGTTGTGAATGGGCCATAACTGGGGATGGTACAATATACACCCAAAAATGAGATGGTGACGTACGGTACACGTATGACGTAGGCCCGAAAAGCGAGCAACTACACCGCAATAATGCATGAAGTTTTTCGGGCCTATTGGCGGAGTTCACTGACGTCCGTAACGTCCGTAACGGACGTCCGTCCATCCGCCAACCCATATCGGGTTGACGACGAACGGACGGATGAACACTGATGGGTTGACGAACGGATGGACGGACGTTACGGACGTCTGGTGAACGCGCCATATGTCGGACATCCTTATGTACAGTACGTCGAAAACACGTCGCAAATGTGAGCGCGGTATTATGGCGTGATTCACACTTCCAGCTTCATTTCATTACTTGCTCATAACGGGCGAACATGTATGACCATTAGTGGCTGTTGGAACATTTTTCTCGAATAGAAAGGTATTTTTTGAAAGTACTTTACATCGTTGGGTTGGCTGAGTCCGAATAAATCCAGTCTATTCTCGTTCCACTGTTTTATGATACGGCTGAGCTGATCCCGCTGAGCATGCGTAGAGGACATATTTGCTGCGTTTGGTTGATGTGAATGAATGAGCTGCGACATCAAGAATCAGGAGAAGAAGATACGTTTAGCACGCACAGATGTAGGCACCAGAAAAGAAGCATGTGCTGAACCAAATAGCGATGAAATCATTCAATAAGAGTCAATAAAAATATTTTCAATACGACAACAACGTTGCTTGCTATGTGGACAGGAGTGTGTATAAAAAGCTGATAAATCTAGCCCTGCATGCAATTTTTGACTATAAGTAAAAGCAAAAAGCGACGTCCTCACCTAACTGCAGCGGAATCAAAATGACTTACAACGATTAGCCATACGTAACAGCAAAGCAAAACGCTTGAGCTGGCTTCGAGTTATGATCGAGTAGTCATCAAATTAGTCCATGGACAGCTACAAACCATGGACTTTTCGGTAGTACTAAACCTCACAACATTTTCATGTATACGTTACATTAAAAGACGCCCGTTACTTGAACTTCCTAAAATCAGCCTTTCGATTCTGGGTTTAGAGTACGAAACTGCTTTGCCTGAAAAGGCACGGCAAATTGAAGCAGGGAGCTTTACGTTTCACACTTTATTGCATCATCAGCCACAGTACATACACACAGAGCATGAGATCAGATCAGAGTGAAGCTACAAGAGTTGAGTGAGGGCGCTACTATGCGCTATATTGTGTAAGAAAATGTCGAGCAAGAGTATGTGTCACACACAGTACCCTACATGAAAAAAAACATAGATCACCAGTTAGTATTGAAGCATTTGTGACTACGAGTAGCAGGTTGGTCAACTTTCTACATGGGACCGTGGCTCTGAAGAACGTGTGGACCACCGTACATCATCTCAGATTCCTGTGCTTGTTGTCCTGGGCCAGTGGTAGTAGCGACAGATTCTGTAGGATTGACTCTTCCACCCTGAGAGGGTCCAGTGCTTGCACTAGCTGCTGTAGATGGCTTGATAGAGGAGGGGGGCGCCATGTGCGTTTCGGGAATGCGAGAAGAACCAGGGTCGATTGTGTAGCTTTCCAGTACTTTCGGGCCTGCGTACATCAGCTCGGAATGAAGCGCCAGCTTGGGTGCGGGGAGTTGGCTCGTAGCGACGGTTGTTTCTGGCGGCACAGTCAGTAGGGTGGGTCCTGGTTCGGCGAGGGGCACACCTGGGCCCAGTGTAGTAGTTGGGGCGCCTCCAACGGTAGTAGCTCCTATGGTAGTACCTGCAGCTGTCCCCGAGGGCAGGTACTCCGTCTTCATCGAGGAGGCCATGTCAGATTGCATCAGAGACTGACGGGAGGAAGGGTCCATTCTGCTGCTTGCCAGACGTGTGAGGGCCTGCGACTGTTCCAGGTTGAGACTGTGCATCTGCGTCATTTCTGTCACCAGCTCGCTGATCTCTTCCTCCACTCTCTCCTCCTCTCTCTTCTTGTAGTAGTATCGAGCCAGCATGCAGATGCCAAAGATGAGTAGCAGTAGCAGCAAGAGAAGAAGCAGGGCTGCCAGGATTAACGCGAGTATCATCCACCAGCACGGCACACAGTCTTCCTCTTCACGTTGCTTTTTCTTCATCCAGTCGCTTCGCTTTTGTGCATCCACTAAACAGAGGCACATCTCAGACACTATTAGCATCATGACAAGACAAGAGATTTACTGTCCTCGCTCTACATCTGCAACTACTGCAGCATAATTTGCCGATTTGCCACATCAAAAAATGCTTATGCCTGCGTGCCTGCCTACCGCCTTGCTTTACTTGCTGGAGTGACACGTAGAGTCAAGGAGAGCGGTTTGTTTGAGTTGATTGGAAAGCCGCATGTGATTGCCTCTATGGCACAGTCCACTTTGCCTTTCGGAGAATTGGGCAGAACACCTTTGCTCTTGGTGATTTGGAGAAAAGAAGGAAAATTAGTAAGTTGTGACCACTGACCGCAGGCGAAGGAGGAATTGGTAGACTTCAGCTCCAGAACTGAAAAAGCATTGCATTATTTTGGCATTACTAATACACCGTCACATACAGTGCATTATACCGAACTGAAAAAAATCTTGGCATTTGCTATGCACATATGTACAACTGCCGGTATGCCTGCCGCCTGCGTAAGCTGAGGCGGAATTCCCCTACCCCTGTCCACATCTTTCGCCTAAAAGTCGGTTTCACCAATCAATTTGAGCTCATCTGGTTGCTCAGAAACATACGCATGGCTTGAAGATTTCCGTCCCATAATAAAATTTTCTCATTTGTAAGAGTGGAGAAGGAAAAAAGAAAATGGAAAATCATGGGGCCCTTTTTTACCGTCGTCCATGAGATAGAAGACCCAGGATTTGCCAGTGCCCGGCTGGTTGCACTCCAGCCGACCAAAGTAGCTCTCTCCAGCGTGGCAGCAGCAGCAGCGTCGCAGTCCCTCTGCAGCGGCCAAGTTCCAGCCAGTGGTACAGCTTCCAGGCAGCGTGTCCACGAAGTAGTCGCCCAATCTCTGAACAGTGCACTTGATCGATTGTCTGCCGCGTCCATTTGCACAGGAGTCCCCTGGATTCTCGCAAGTCTTGGCTGAGTCACGCAAACGAAGGGTCATGCCAGTGGTCAGCAACTGTCCGTAGTACAAATCGCCTTCCCAGTCGTCAATGTGCCAGGCTAGAGTACAGAGAAAGCACTAGCAGTTTAATAGAGACCAAGTATGGGAGAGTTTCAGAGTTCAGACTCACCACCGTGTGAACATGTGCGAAAAATTTTGCGCGAGTGAACACGCGAGCAAAAACAACAAAAAGAGAAAAACTCAAAGGTCAACTAACCGTGATGAATTCAAATTTACTATATGACGTGAGATTACTCACCACAATGTGTGACAAAAGGAAAGGACACTACAGAATGTGGACCATTGAGGCCTTACCGCATCTGTCTATTGGTCTGGTAGTCTCCACTCTTGGCATTTCAGAGGAATTTCCAGGTATCACTGCAGCGCACAACTGACCCGTGACAGAAGGGAGTTGTTGGGGAAGAAGCTTGCGGCCAAGTTCAGTTTTTTGAAAGTGCATTCGCATTGTACACTGAATACTGTCAGCTGGGGATGCAGGGCAGCTGTCGATTGGCGATCGGCCACTGCCATCGCTGCTGCTGCTGAGGCTATTGTAGATGTGTAGCAAGGAGAGGGTGTAGTTGTCGCCGCCACATTCCGCTTCCACAGGCAAGCCACCGATGGGGATTGGCGTGGTGCCATTCAACCAGATCTGCGCATCCGCTTTCTGCTTGATGTTTTTGAAGCAGCGCATTGTCACACGTCCACCATTCCTGGGCCAGTAGGTTGGCTTCCCAAACTCATCCAGCAGAGTGTAAACGGGAAAGACACCTACTGTTCTTCGATACGTGACACCTTTGTCGTAGAGGCAGGATGTGAGGCTGCGCTCGCATCTTATCGCTTCCTTTCCCAGAACACGACCAACCCAGGCATCGCTGGGTGTTATGCGCCTTCCAGAAGAAAAGTTCAAGCAAGTATGCCACGGTATCTCTGGCCAGAGACACTCCGCATCTCCAAAGCGAGTCCATTTGACCTGGACGTCTCTGGCTCCAAGACCTGCAAGAAACCAAAAAACCTTGCATGCGGCAATGGTGTATTGTTCCACAGTAGGACGAAGATTGTCTCTTGAGTTTTTCCCATTGAACACCTTTAAGTAGACAGTAGACACACGTTACTCTATACAGTTTTTTATGCTGAATCGATCTCACTCCTGCCCGATTTAATTGTCTTCTCGTAGAGACGCAAAATCGCAACACGACTAAAGGGATGAGATCGATTCAGAGTTGAAAAAGCTATGACCGAGGTAGCGGATTCGATTCCCGTTCGGTCCGATTTTCTCCCCCCCCCCCCCCCCCCCGTTTAGGGGGTCCTATCGCCATACGGAATGTATGTGACACCTGGCACGTCACCATAAAAACAGCCATTTCTTTTTTTATCCTGCTCAGCACTTACTAGTCCTGATCAAATAGTAGTGAAAGCGCGTTTTCCGACCACCCTTCTGTTCCAATTCACAGAAAAGCTTTGCTGGTTTCCAGTTGTTTTCCGGCTGCAGAAGTCCTTGTGACACTGTCCATCCTCTGGCGCAAGATCCAGGAACGACCTTTGGTGGAACATTAAAGCATTGCTCTTGCTTCACCACGCATGACATTTTGCTGCTTGAGCAACGCAATTTATTCATGTTTGCCCCGATGGCGTGCAGATCGTATGGCGTGTCCGGTATTGAAATGACGTCTCGGTATTTCAATTGGTCATAACCTACACACACAGTAGGTACATACATACATACTATGGGTAGACCAACTTATACAATAGGTAACTTCAGGTACTCTACGTTTACAGTACATGGGGCTATGCATAGGTTGGGGGGAGGGGGGGGGGGGGCTATGCATAGGATTTTTTATGTTTTGCCGATGGGACTTTGACACTCTGTAGAAAGATCGGAGGATGATAGTTTGAAAGAACATAGTTTGAACCATATGTTAACATGCGTGCGGGTGGGTACTCCTTTAAGGGTAAATCGGCTACTCAGGATGGTCAGGCAGCTCATCCAACATGGCAATATTGCGGAAAAACAATGGCTGAACGTCAGCACAGTTCAGCACACAACGGATGTTCAAAAATACAGGCGATTTACAGCGCGCAACATCCTTCAAGGAACTGTCAAGGTCAATAGTTGAACCACTAAATTACAAAAAAGTGATCGCAAATTTCAAGCTCGTAATTTCACCCCTACTTGACCCATCTGGCTCAAATTTTGTCAGAAAGTACCGCTATGGCATATTCTTGAGTTTCTGGGGAGAAAATTTCAGCTTGATATCTACAGAACTGTAATATTCGGAAGTTACAAAGCTGGATCGTTTAGGGAGGTCTACGTGGGACACCCTGTATTATTTGATTTTTAATACACATTCCTTTCCTACATACAGTAGGGTAGTTTACGTACTTGTGTCACTTCGTTGTGAACACGGTTTAATCGCAGTTTTGCCCATTGCATCAAACACGTCATTGAGTTTTTTCACCAAGTCATCGTAGTTGCCAAGCTGCAGAACATCGCCGTCATTCTGAGCAATTTTACGCAGAGACTGAGTTGTAGCTTTTCGACCAATGCCAATTGCAAGAATTCGAGTGTTTTTGCGAGCCAGCTCCTCGGCTGGGAGTTCTACAGGGTCACGGCTAAAACAATTTGCAAATACGATACCCATATTTCTGGGTGTATAGCCCCATTACAAAAATCGAAAGGTCTGATGGGGATTATACACTGGGGGGATATACACTGAGAGGGAATATACGTGCATGGGACAAAATTTATGTTTTTGCCCTGACGGCCTCAGCCGTAATGACTGTAATGGTAGATTCTCTCATAATGGGGCCAGCGATCAACCAGCGGCCCTGGTTTAGGGTTGATGTGTGTCTGTGTGTGTTTGTGTGTCTGTCTGTCTGTGATGCTATACAATCGCTCAGTTTTACAGCTACAGCGTCGAGTAATGGCTCATTCGAAAGCTTATACGGCAATATAGCCCAAGGCGACAAGAAGCTTTTTGATTTTGATATGATCAGCCGATCACCCATAATCGATCGATAATCGATATTTCAGTACTAAAAATATATTTTTGGTAGTATGTGCAATTGACGCTGCCACCCCCTGGCGTCTTCGCCCCTTGCGCGGGGGGGGGGGGGTGAAGAAAATGTTGGATGAAAAAAGTGAAAAATCAGGGTCAAATTGTGGTCAACTTTGAGGCATTATATCTCAAGACTGGGAGCAAATTTTCGACTCGGTATTTTTGCAAAATACGTAAAATCAGTTGGGTATCAGCTCAAGTCATCAGCTGAAAATGAAAATTACCCCCCTGTCATTGGTACTGTACAGCAATACTGAATCCTTCCAGACATCGCGGTTTATGTTTATGAAATGTTCTTTCAAAATTTTTAGTGCGGGTGGACTATTAGTGTTCGTAGGAGTAGGCCATGAAAGCTAGGGGGAGTGGGGTATACCTTCAGTACTGAAATCAAGGTGTGTATGTACCACTGTTTATATGCATTTTATTCTCGTTTTTAATATAGAAAATCTGCCCATATGCCACCACATAACCTAACAAACAGTACCTTCGTCCATCTGTTATCACAACCACTACATTCACAACGTCTGGCCTGTCACCATTGGCAATTGTCAACATGGAGTCCTTCACCGTCGTGAGAGCTCTGAAATTAATTGTCATTTTATTACTTTTTCATAAAATCTACGCTAAAACCTGTCGCATTAGTTCTAATGCGGTATTGGCGATGTAAAAAAGTACCAAGGAAACATGAACAAAAATACAAAAAGGCTGCATGGCCCATTCAGATCGATTCTGAGCCCTGACTGGAAAGGAAACGTCTTTTTATAAAAAGCATCAGTAGATATGACTATGGCTTGAAATTATGGCTATGAAATGAAGGTATGGCTTGTGTTTTCTTACTTTCCAATCTTGGTGCCACCCCCTGAATAGTGCATCTTGTTAATCATGTCTTGAACTTCTGAAAGAGATTTTCCATCTTTCAGATGCCCAACAATATTAGTACTGCTCGCAAACTCCATTATGCCAACTCGGGTTCGTTGTTTGTTGATACTTGCAGCCAGCTTCTGATCGATCATATTTCTGAGAAAGGCTTTAGCCTAAATTCAAAGCCCAGTGGTAACGTTGGGAAACAGCAAGAATTTTCAAGAATGCACCCCACCAAGGGGGCTTATTCACGAGAGGGGCTATTTCACGGAACATTACAGTAGTGCACTGTACCTACCTCGTCAAAAGGTTCAGGCTTTACACTGCCAGACTCATCAACGACAAAAATGAGGTCCCATTCTGGATCTCTTGGATCAGGAGTAGGACATGCTTTTTGAAGCCCTGCGCCTGCAAGCACACATGCACGCCATAAAATTGATACACGCACGCACTCACGCATATTTTTGACTGCCGAGAAACTAGCTACTGTAAACTTTGGTGTATAACCCGATCGGACTATACAAACATCGACAGATTCGCTTGGGTCATTATATTCGATATCGGGTTATACAAAATATCGGGTTATATTCGATCGATGCCATTTTTTCAATGCGCTTATTTTTCCCACCATCTTCCCCCAACCATGAGAATCCAAATGTTGCACATACATACATAAGACTCAGTCCTAGTTTAGCCGTTCGCTAAGCATTTCGTCTCTCATCGCAACCGCAATGTTGATTCTTCCAAAGATTTGGTATGTACAGAACACACGGGAAGGAAACCGATTCCACCACCTTGCACCATGTGCCAGTAAGGGCTGCTTGGGCTAGTAATTCAATGTATTTTTGCAATTTGCTCTGCGGTTTGGCCTTTTGCCTCCAAATATTCATATTTTTCACTGAAAATGGGCAAAAAGCTGCATTCGCTGATGCATGAAAAACGTAGGCCTATATCGTGTATTTTACCCGAACCCGATATCGGGTTATATTCAATACAAAAACTCAAAACCGACCAATTTGCTCGGGTTATATTCGATATCGGGTTATACACCAAACTTTACAGTAGCTTGCAGTAGCTTTACAGTAGCTTTACAGTTGCAATATTGTAGACAACAAAACTTAGGCTACTGTACCGCATTCTGGGTTCTCCTCAGCATAGAGTCCCGCTTCATTGTATTCATTGTGCCACAGAACGTAGCGAGCGCATTCATTTTCATCCCATTCGTTGCGGCTGGGGATCTTCAAATCGGAGTGAATGCACGCTCCCAACTGAAGGACGCTTCTGTCCATCAGTTTCCGCAGATGCTCACAGTCGTAATGCGCGTCAGGGTTGCAATTGCACTGCGAATCCGTTGTGGGTATTGCGCAGAAGTATTGTGGCTGAACAAAAGCAGCCAGTAACACAACACAAGAAATCAACATTATTCAGAATCACCCACCCGCCCACAACGCTTCTTTTTTGCATCATGTAGGTACGTAACATATACGTAGGCCTGTTCTGCATTATGTGCCATCGTGCATCATTGTCATGATCATCATCATCATCTATAGTTCGCGTTGGTGGTGTGACGCTCAGGGAAGATTTATACCTGTACCTACACACCACCGTACCGTACGCGTACATACAGCACCCATCCTGTAGGTAGTATTACCATAAAAAACAGGAACTACGTAAGTAGCAATAGGGATCATTTTTAATCATTTACATAAGGCCTCCGTGCATCCATGTGGACATGAGACCCAGGAAGGGGGGACACCTACCCCTCCCCATGCGTCCACGTAATTTGTAAAGGGTTCCTTACTTACAGGATAGCGGAATGAGTCGGTCACCCATTTTCCCGTACTGCCGTCGAAACATCCACAGTTGACAGGTCCACTGCTTTGGGTGACTTCTTGGCGGACGTTTCCGCTGGGTCCTCTACCATTGTTCCAAGAGCCGTTTGTGCACTCAACCTCGTAGATACCGCCACCCCGAAACCCCCTGGTTGGATCGCCGAATCGGTCGATGAAGCGCATCACCACGACTTGTGGAGGTTTTCCCGGGATGCAAGTGAAGCCTGGTTCTCTCTTCGGGTCTGGCACTGGAATGTTGTAAGCCGAAGCCAATGGAAGCGCAAGCAGGAGTTGAAGAAGCCACATGATCCACAAGAAGACAAAGATAGGACGGTCTGTCGCCGAGCAAAGAGAGGAGCTCCAACCGAACCGACCGGTCAGCATCATGCCAGCAGAAAGAATACCGTTGCTCAGATGGAGAGAGAAGAGTTCCAAGTCGACCAGTCAGAACCGCGCCGAAAAGACAAACTGGAATCATTACGAGCAATCACGTACATAATGTAAAATAATATATGCAGATGCAGTAAAACGAGATATGTTCGGATGGATGTAAACAATTTGATCAAACAAGATCTCAGTCCCCATTGCTTTTGGACAGACAAACGTAAGGATAGGATTCAGGCATATACATGGTTTTCTTCATGGTAAATAAATGGTAATGATCATGGTAATTCAGACGGATATCGGACAACAAAATATTATTGTGTCCGATCCGAACTTGATAATTCGGAGAAGACATGGACGGACATTGGTCAGATTCTGAAAGCTTTTTATCGCAAAATGGCATAAAATTGAACTATGTTTTAGCACAGAAATCGAATTTCTTGTCTTCCATTTCAGGGTAATGGACGATAGACGCATCCTTTCGCGAACTTGTAAATCCTTATTATGTACATAAGTATTTAGATAACATATATTTATACGCACAATACCTACCTACGTTGTTCCTACTTGTACCATTCGGTGGTACAGATCGATCATAAATTAGTAAGATGCCACACATCTGTCATTTTACAGTAGGTGTCAATAGCACTTCCGGTGGGAGAGGAGCGGAAGTAGGCCACTTCCGCTGTTGTCCAATAATAAAAGTAACTATTTTATATACGGTAGGCTACTACTGTAAACCCTCGTTTATAGCCCCCGGGGGCTATCAAAACGTTAGTCGCCGATTAGGGGGCTATATACGAGGGGGGGGGGCAATATACGAGGGCATTTTACCTTTGCACCCAAAGTAAGGTTTTTTGACCTCCTGAACTCATTTCTGGCGGTTATATTGCATGTTTCCAAGCTCCTCTAATCAAAACTGCAGCTTTTAGCTCAAAAATCGTGAAATTTTTCTCATCAAAAATATTCGGTCGAAGAGGCGCCACAGGTAAAATGTTCAGAACTGTTCCAAATGATGTGCAAATGATCTCCTATGCATGAAAACACCCCCAAAACGCTGTTTTTAGCGCAAAAACACACGTTTTCCGTTGCCTTTCGCGTTTCTCAATAGGGGGCTATATACGAGGGCAAATGATGTTAGTAGCCGATTAGGGGGGAGGGGGCTATATTCGAGGGGGGCTACAAACGAGGGTTTACAGTAATTACGTAACCAAACGCGTCTGCTCTTTTCAGCAAAAAATATCAATGAGTGAGGGCTTGTTTTCGTCACGACACGATCACGTACACAATGGCGACAGTATATACGTACGTACTGTACTACACTACATACATGAACGAGCAGCAGTCATGTTACCGTAATTCGCTCGTCATCAAGCTAAAGAACGAAGCCTTTACTGTTTTTACTGTCACGTCACGTCGCACATTATTACCGCATGATAGAAGCCTACGAACTATACACATACCTACACATAAAGTATCACAGCCGCAGTACTTTGGTTGAACCATTTACACTTTCCATTTGCATGGGAGCGAAAGGACAGAATATGTTGACGCCTGGCCTGCTGCAGCAGCTCACTGTAAAAAAACTATGTATACCTTCAGCTTATTTCACCTGCTATGTACATACGGATGTAAAAGATGCATGTCCACATTGAAATACGTACAGTAATGCCACGTACCTAAGGTTACGACTACTAATCATCAGTGCTCTTGGTCTTGGTCTTCTCTTCACTTCCTTCATCGGAGGCGGAGGAATCGGTGGCGTCGGTTTTCTTCTCCTTGTCTCCCTCCTCGGCAGAGTGGGCGTCAGTAGTGGTTGGTTGGGCGGTCATCTGCTGCAGTTGCGTGGTGTACTCGGACATGACCTCCTGTATCACTCGCTCCTCTCTCTCCTTCTCCTTCTTGCCGTAGAAGTGGCCGGCGAAGACCCAGATGCCAACCAGCACGAGAACGAGCAGTAGAAGCAGGACGAGACCCGCCAAGATCAACGCGGACAGCTGCCACCAGTAGGGCAGGCACTTCTCCTCAGCTTTCTCTTTCGAATGAGATGCAGCGTCTGAACCGTCCGATCCTGGTTCATCCGTGGAAGCAGTGGTTTGCCCATCCGTCTTCGGTGACTCCTTGCTTGGCGTGACTCGCAGAGTGATACGCAAGGGTTCGCCGGTGTTGATGGGAAGACCGCAGGTCATCACTTCCACATCGCAGTCCACTTTGCCCTTGGGGGCAGTGGGCAATGGACCCAGGCTCTTGGTGATTCGCAAGAAATGAGGAAAGGCAATCAGCTCTGACCACGACCCGCACATGAACTCCGTATCGGAAGAATCCAGCTCCAAGACTGAAAGTGCACGGAAACAAACGCATTGAAACGTGACGCAACTAATGCAGAAGACATGAAAGACGAACCCAAACCCAAGCATTCGAGGGAGTACCCTATTATATAGTAATATCAAATGCAACTGGCTTATAGACGGCAAAATGCAGCTTTTTAGCTACGTATACTTACTGTGGTCCAGAGCGTAGAAAACCCAGGATTTGCCAGTTTTTGATTGAGTGCAGTCGATTCGGCCTAAGTAGTTGACCTTTTCACTGTTGTCACAACAGCAGCAGCACTGAAGTCCTTTCGCCTTGGACAAGTCCCAGCCAGATGTGCAGTCTCCAGGCAGTGTGCTAATGAAGTACCGGGTGGTTTTTAGAACTTTGCGATATATGGGTGACAGGACATTACAGTACAAGTTTTTGTTCTTAATCCATCGGACGATCGGAGAGATCACGTCTCAGTTTTTAAGGGGGCCTTGGGAGGATCGGAATGATGGGGGACTCGGGTTATGTATGTAAGTAAGTACCCTATGCCACGTAGGGTAGGTAAGTATATAATACCATGATATGAATACGTAAAGATGCCGACACGTCAAGCACCGTGTGACCTGACTAACGAGCACACTACTAGTGGTTTAGGCATTCACATTTACCCGATATTCCGGAATACGCTAATTTGAAAAACCCCTCCATAATCTCAAGATGGCCGCCCGGCCGCATTACACCCCTTGCGGCCACCCCGGCTACGGTTTGGTCACTGTTTTTCTGGCCGCAGCCACCCCATGGCCATGGTGGCCACGGCCGCAGGGTGGCGGCAAGCGGACGTTGCGGCCAGGCGGCCATTGCTGAGATTATGGAAAGGGGTTAATGTGCTTCAAGCAACGCAGTTGCAAAAGTCGAAAAAACCACCCTGTAGTCATCCAGCTGCTGAATGGTGCAGACTATTTCCTTCATATTACCACTGCGACAGGTTTTCCCTGGATCTTTCAGTTCCAGTTTCATTTTGGTTGTCACCACTTGTCCATAGTAGAGTTCTCCTTTCCAGTCATCCAATGTCCAATCTATTTCTATAGAAGCAGGTTACAGTACATTGGTACTGTACGTACGTAGGTATACCACGAAGCTCCCACAAAAGTCGTACACCCTGGGTCGGCGTGGACAGTTTGAAAAAATTTGGGCGCTGTCTATGCGCCGCGTGCACAACGCGGCGCGAGCGCGTAGACAGTTGCGAAAGAAGCGGACTGTAATTTAGCGCGCGTTTCGCAACTGTCTGTCTGTCTACGCACGCGCGCCGCACAGCACGCGGCGCAGACAGCGCCCGGAAATTTTCAAACTGTCGACACCGACCCAGGGTGTCCGACTTTTGTGAGAGCTTGAGGGTCTACTGTACATGAGGAGGCCATTGTTCGGTAGTCGTTCCTAAATTTCGGATTTTTGAATATCTTTTATCTATTGCTTTCCGAAAACCGAAGGGTAGGCTTTGTAAACAACTCAAAAATAGGGTAACCGAAAAAATCGGGAATTTCGTAAACCCGAAATTTAGGGGCGAAGATGGAACATACTTCCTGGTTTCTTTTCCATTATTCTCAATACGAGGGCTATGTAAGTATTTACAGTAAGGTATGTAATAGTATGTAGTACATGTACAGTAATGTAATGTAATGTAATGTATAATCAATGTAATAACGTAATGTGATGTAATGTATTGTGTGAAGTGTGAATTGTAATGTATGTAATGTCTAATGTAATGTCTAATGTAATGTAATGTAAGCTTGATGTAAGTAATGTTAGTACAGCTTCATTTTTGGTACTAGGGTACCGTATTTACCTGTGCATAGCCCCGAGAGGTCTTATATGGGGTTATGCATAGGGGGGCTATGCATTGGGGGGGGGGGGGGGCTATGCATGGGACATTTTTTTATGTTTTTAGAGGTGCGCAGAGGCTGATACTTTTTAGGTGAAAAGCACGAGTTTTAGGGCATAATTGAGGTCAAAACAGGGTTATTCTAGTACAATACAGGAATACACCCCAAGCAGGCTTATAGGCACCTTAGCTTGGTGTGGGAGTGCCTATGGGTAGCTCATGACCAGCTTATGGGGTTATGCATAGGGGGAGGCTATGCATAGGGGGGCGGGAATGCACAGGTAAATACGGTAGTAGGACAGGATGGTACGTAATCAGTTACCACAGCGGTCGTATGGCCCTGTTAGCTGCACGCGTGGCATTTTGGCGGGGTCGGTCACCTGATTGAGACCGTTACATTTTGTTGCAGCCTTCAGTAATTCTTGCTGTGGAAGGAGGCGATGTCCGTTCTCCGTGCTTTCGAAGAGTACGGTGTCCAAACACTGGAAGGAACCGACGGGTTTCCGTGCAGGGCAAGTGGTAAGACCACTGTCCCTTCCAGTAGCGTTTCTAAAACCGACGGAAGGCTGGGGCATACCTAAAGTACATTTTTACAAAGTTAGGGCGCAGTTCTACCAAAACTTCACCCGCTTGTTGAGAGGGGAGGAATTGTTGTCACTTTTGTACCGTGTCAGTTTGCTTTATGCCATACAATACAGTGCCACCATTCTGCTTACGACAAAAATTCCCAAATTCGACTGACACGTCTGCTTGCTTAATGTTACAGCATTGTCGTGTTTGTTCGTTAATACCTCTACGCCTAAGCCTTAATCTAAACCTATATAGTATGTAATGTTATAGGTGTTTTGACCACTATTGCCGCGCAACATACTCTTGAAACTGTTGAACACATTGAGCACTTGGACAGTGCGAGCGTCGATGGTGCAGTTTGCAGTTGCAGATTCCTGGCTCCCAGCTTTCAACCAGAGCTCGGCATTCGAATCCAGAGTTCTCGTGTTAAACGGGCATCGAATTCTCAGAGTTCCGCCATCTCTGGGCCAATAGCTCGGCTTGCCAAACTCATCCAGCCAGGAATACGTGGGCAGATTCTCCACTTTCCGCTGATATTTGATGGTTCGCTTGTAGAGGCAAGTGGTGACATCTCGTTCACAGAAAAGCTCATCACCCTTTTGTTCCGCAACGCGCCTCTTTGAGGTCGAGATCATAGGATCATAGATCTTTGCCCAACTGCATTCCACGTCTCCAAATTCTGTCCACCTAATCTGCACGTCTGATGGCTCCAGTTCTGCAAAATATTGTAGGCGAAGGGCAGATAGATAAGTGTACCGTATTTTTGGGTGTCTGTCTATCCCCCATTGATATTCCCCAGTAGGCTATAACCCCCATTGGCAAAACCTAAATTTTGTCTTATGTATATCCCCTGGTGTAAAATCAGTTGCAGCTCGCCTTATTATTTTATAGCCATCATTTTCACATGGCAGCGATTTATGTACGTTTTACTGTACGTATGGTTGTGGGGCAAATATGGACAAGCAAAATATTCCACACTTTTCACTACCTGGGCTTTGTACGACGTCTGAAGACTTTACAATCAGAACAGCTACAGTAGGTCGGATAGTGCACTGGATTTGGTTTAGTACATACTATCTTTTGTGCCTGCTTTGGCCACGAGAGAAGCTCTGATGTGATGGTGGAATTTCGACAATGTCCGACTTTGCCCCACATTACCCTCTTACTTGATTTGACCACGTAGTAGTGAAATCGCGTGAGTGCGCCGGTCTTCGTTTCTTTCATCTCGCAGAGCACTTTCGCTGGCCGCTTCCAGACATTTTCCGGTTGCAGCTGTTCCAGCATGATTGTCCAGCCCAACTTGCAGCTTCCTTTCACTGGCTTCGGGGCTACGCCGAGGCATTTCTCCTGCTTTATTTCGCATGACATGGAGCTGTACTTGCATTTCCTCTCCAGATTCTGCTGAAGCTCGACGCTCGTTGCTTTCAGTTCATACTGATTGTCCACTGAGATGACATCCCGATACATTCGAGGTGTGTAGACTACAATTCGCAAACAAGTGTCTATTCTTCTCGGTAAGGAAGGATGCGGGCGTCTGTTTTCGCTCGCCTATTTCTTCGCGTTCATCAAGGCAAATGCAGCACTTTGCCTAAGGGGTGCCAACCCAGTGTCCCGTTACCGTATTTACCTGTGCATAGCCCTATGCATAGCCCCATATTGGCAAAACATAAAAAATGACCCATGAATAGCCCCCCTATGCATAGCCCCATATGTACTGTACAGTACTGTACACGTGTACAGTACCTGAACTTACCTACATAAGCTGGTCATAAGGTACCCGTAGGCACTCCCACACCAAGCTAAGATACCTATAAGCCTGCTTGGGGGTGTATTGTACTAGAATAACCCTGTTTTGACCTCAATTATGCCCTAAAACACGTGCTTTTGACCTAAAAAGTATGCCTCTGCGCACCTCTTAAAAAAATAAAAAAGGTCCCATGCATAGCCCCCCCCCCCCCCCCCTATGCATAGCCCCCCTATGCATAGCCCCCCCTATGCATAGCCCCATATAGGACCTGTCTCAATTTTTGCATAGCCCCATGGGGCTATGCACAGGTAAATACGGTATAGCCAACGTGATTCTCTTGTGTTTAGGGACGGTTCAGTAATTACGTTACGCTTTCTGGCCCGATTTTTAACCCCCCGACCCTATGCGTTACGCTTCCGTTACGTTTTTGGTTTGACCCCCCCCTACCCTTGTATATTGGCGTAACGTAATAAAAATTCCCCTAAAAGTGAATCGCAGGATATGTCAATAATAGGTAAACAATACAGTAGTATCTCGCACAATCAAGTTGGTCTCAGTCCAATCCAAACCTCAGGCCAAAACTTTGGTCAAAAATTTATTACGTTACGCAGCTGTTCTTAGACCCCCCCCCTACCCTATGTTCACCGTTACGCTTCCGTTACATTTGGGTCAGAGCCCCCTACCCTTGTCCAGAGCGTAACGTAATTACTGGCCGTCCCTTATAAAATGTCGGTTTTTGTTAAAAAGGTATTTGGCGGGGAAATTAGTATGAAAGAGTCAAGTTTCATTTTTTACATTTGAAGGCATAGTATATCTTCAGGTGATAAAATTGTAAAGCCCAATCGGTTGTATGAAATGCGGAGAAATGCGTATAGCGATGTCTCTGGTTGAAATCCAGCCGAAAACCCTATACAGATTTTAGGCCAGATAGGCTCGCACGAACGAAATGACAGGCTTATGTTGGGCCCTCTTTTTTATCATTTAGCGTGGTTTAAAGGAATACCCGCACGCATGTAACATTTCAATGGTTATGATATGTTGTTCAACGTCGTCCGGGCATTCCATTCCACCATTTCTACCCCTCAAATGAGCCCCCCGTCGCGTGGGGCGAAACCCTCGTCGCATTAGCTTCAGTGCGTCTTTTTGTTATTTATGCCAATTTGTTTGCAACGAAAATGACCCGGAAACAAGTTTTCGCTACGTAAATGCGTTAGGGGAGCTTCATAAAGTACGTCACGCTGAAATTCCTGTCAGACCCCCTCCCCCCTCGTCACGCTGAGCCATGCCCCCCCCCCCCCCCCGTAGCGTGACGTGACGTTTCAATATTGAACAGGGTATGCACAGTACGTACGTACATAACATACATATGTACTGTTTGTATAGCTGTTTAAGGTCTATGTACAGTACAACCAAGAGTTGAACTACTAAATATCAAGGTAGACGCGATAGCGGAACCTCGAGAGGCTCACGAACGAAGCTCCGCCGCGTCCCACCTTACTTAGTCATGTGTAAATAGGAGTGACGGAAATGAAAACACACATTTGCTCATAACTCCCGAGCCAAGAGGCGGATTGAGCTGAAATTTTACAAGAAGATGCCCCCCTATGGGTACGTATCTGCAGGCAAAATTTCAGCTCGATAGGCCCACTGGTTAGGGCGCTACGGCGGAAAACCTATTTTTGAATGATGTCACGCTCTTATGTACTGAAAACTTGTGACCTCCATAACTTTTCAACGAGTCGAGGGATCGAGCTCGGTTTTTTTTTAAAAGATGGGAAATGTAAAGATCTTGGCAAAGTGGTCCGAGCACTTTTTGCGTTTAAGGCCTCTGACACCCTTAAAATTGCGATTTTGTGGTAAAAATAGTTGCAAAGTTCCCACGCATACTCCTCCGTGGATTTTTTTAGGATCTGAGTGGTAGGTATACCAAAAGATAGATCTCACTCTACTCTCGATACGACTTTTTTAGATTTTTAAAATTCGCTTTGGTTCTCGAGTTATGAGCTGTCAAATTTGGTCGTTTTTATGTTTGGCTTTAGCAATACTTAAGGATGCAACAGACAGCTGAATGAGTGCCTGCCGCACTGTAAAGGCCACATATAGCATACCATTCGATCCGTCTTCAAAAGAGCTATCGATTGCTGGCCACTATGACATGCTCATGCCTGATTCACATAGTAAAAAATGCCTTCACATAGGCAAAAGTTGCAAAAAGGTGTTTCTTTCAAAGCTGACTACTTGTTGGCATGTGACATACCATTCGATTCGTCTAAGCAAGATCTATCGATTGGAAACAATTTCTACATGCTTGTATCCAATATGCCTGATTCACATAGTTCTTACATATTCGCATAGGCACAAAGCAAAAATTGGCTAAATGTAGGCATATGGGATACCATTTGATTCATCTTCAAAAGATCTATCGATTGCTGGCCACTGCGACATGCTCATCAAGGTAGACGCGCCAGCGGAACCTCGAGAGGCTCACGAACGAGGCTTCAGTGCGTCCCATCTTACTTAGTCACGTGTAAATAGGAGTGACAGAAATGAAAACATACATTTGCTCATAACTCCCGAGCCAAGAGGCGGATTGAGCTGAAATTTTACGTGAAGATGCCCCCTATGGGTACGTATCTACTGGCAAAATTTCAGCTCCATCGGCCCACTGGTTAGGGCGCTACTGGCGAAAAACCTATTTTTGAAAGGTGTGGACAGCTTATGTACTGAAAAACTGTTCCCACCGTAACTTTTCAACGAGTCGTGGGATCGAGCTCAGTTTTTTTTTTAAAAGATGGGAAATGTAAATATCTTGGGAAAGTGATCCGAGCACTTTTTGCGTTTAAGGCCTCTGACACCCTTAAAATTGCGATTTTGTGGTAAAAATAGTTGCAAAGTTAGCCAGCATACTCCTCCCTGGATTTTTTTTCAGATCTGAGTGGTAGGTATACCAAAAGATAGATCTCACTCTATTCTCGATACGAATTTTTTTAGATTTTTAAAATTCACTTTCACTCTCGAGTTATGAGCTGTCAAAGTTGGCCGTTTTTATGTTTGGCTTTAGAAATACTTAAGGACATGACAGACAGCTGAGATGAGTGCCTGCCGCACTGTAGAGGCCTCATATAGCATACCATTCGATTCGTCTTCAAAATATCTATCGATCGCTGCCCATTGCGACATGCTCATGCCTGACTCACAAAGTAAAAAATGCATTCACATTGAAAGTCGCAAAAAGGTGTTATTTTCTTCAGTTTGGCGATTTGTAGGCATGTGACATACCATTCGATTCGTCTTTGCAAGATCTATCAGTTGGGAATAATTTCTACATGCTTGTATCCAATATGCCTGATTCACATAGTTCAAATGTATTCACATAGGCACAAAATAAAACAAAAATTGGCTAAATGTAGTCACGTGATATACCATTCAATTCATCTTGACAAGGTCTACCTATTTCTTTCATTTCTTACTAACCACCTCCTCGCTCATACCTGATTCACATAGTCTAGTCAAATTCACATAGGCTCAATTTCACTCGAAAACAAAGAAATGTCTGGTGTCATGTAATTATGATGTATCTCGAAGTTCCACTAGCACATCTTGTCAACTCGAGCTCGGTTTTTTTAAAGAATTGCATTGCATGTGTTATGCACATTCACATACTCAATCTCCTCTCAAAAACATAAAAAAATGTTCGATGTAATGTATGATGTATCTCAAGGTTCCACTAGCACATCTCGTCAACTCGAGCTCGGTTTTTAAAAGATTTGTATGCATTTATTATGCACATTCACATAAGGCTCAATTCCTCTCAAAAACATAAAAATGTCCCATGTAGGTATATCCCCTAATGTACGTATAATGTATCTCGAGGTTCCGCTAGCACATCTCATCAACTCGAGCTCAGTCTTAAAAGATTTGTATGCATGTGTTAAAGAGGGCCTCGCACAAAAAAAGTTGTTGTCGCGAAATAAAAAAAAATAGTCCGAATATATGCAACTGTTAATGACAAATTTAAAAATAAAAAGAAAATTTTAAAAATTCCTTAACAGTCGGTTTTTACACGCATTTGAAGGGTTTGGAGGTCTCTAAGACCTTAAAAACGTCCGATATGTAACTTATTAACCCCATTATCAGATTCCCCATTAAATTTGCTACAAAACCATGCCTGTGTTCTTCATCAGAGATGGGTCACTATATGTCATGTGGCAAAAAAAACTGACTGCAAGTCCAGCTTTTTCTCATACAATCAGTATAAGCTGATGTTCTGGAACAGTAGCCAAAAGGGCAAACCTGTGGTTGGTTTTGGACTACTTTGATGTGTACATGGTCCACCTCTAGGGAAAAAGAAGTATGGTTTTGTAGCAAATTTAATGGGGAATCTGATAGTTGGGTTAAGAAGTTACATATCGGACGTTTTTAAGGTCTAAGGGGCTCCAAAACCTTGAAATGCCTGTAAAAACCGACTGTTAAGGAATTTTTAAAATTTTCTTTTTATTTTTAAATTTGTCATTAAAAATTGCATATATTCTGACTATTTATTATTTATTTCACGACAACAACTTTTTTGTGTGAGGCCCTCTTTAAAACAAGATGTATTGATTGGAAACAATTTTGACATGCTTGTATCCTATGTGCTTCTCACATTTCAAGTAGACGTGGCAGGAACCAGTGGAGAAGTGCTCCTAAGGAGCACGAAGGAAGTGAGCGAGAGGCTCACTAGCCTGCAGATGCTTATGGGGTTGACGGCGCAGAAACCAGAAGGTCAACCGCCCATTGCTGCCGAAACTTGCTACCCCTCCAAGTTGACAGCCTCTCGCACAATCTGCTGCCGTCTGACTGGGGCGGGCATACTTTTGCCCATTCCCAATCATGGCAAACAAAACTCTTCAATGACCTTTGTTGCCTCTCGCCTGCTTCTGTATGCCTGATCACATGCAAAACGCTGGATCCAAACCATAATATTTGGTCATCTTAACTAGGTAATTAATTATATGTATGTAAACATGTACATGCTGGTACATAATATGGTGCAACAAAAAAACCTTGAGCATTAGTTCAAAGACAAAAAATGTGATGTTTCCTCAAAAGTAGAACATACGTACTTACATATGGTACTTACATACCAGTAAAGATTTCATGTCTTATAGCTTTTCCTGTTTATCCTGAACAACAGCAAGTGATAACTTCAGCTGAAACTTAATGATTCCAAAGCCGATATTTTGAATCGAGAAGATCGAACCCTGGTGGACCTCTCACCTTCTGTTTGGCAAAAAACGTGTGAAACGGCTGGTAATATTGGAAGCCATTACTGAATGGGTACGTACTACATGCGAATGCACAAGCGAGAAAGAATAAACATACATACAATACATATGCACATACTTATTCATAACGCTGCATGGATCAGGCATACAGAAGCAGGCGAGAGGCAACAAAGGTCATTGAAGAGTTTTGTTTGCCATGATTGGGAATGGGCAAAAGTATGCCCGCCCCAGTCAGACGGCAGCAGATTGTGCGAGAGGCTGTCAACTTGGAGGGGTAGCAAGTTTCGGCAGCAATGGGCGGTT
>JASAMW010004682.1:0-31827 GCA_030247985.1 Epsilonema sp. ZAB3_2
ATACGTAACTGAACGAAGTACAGGCAAAATAACGTATTGCTATGGACAGGTGTTTGAAGTTACTGGGCGCTAGGCGCTAAGGGGTTAACCACTGGGCGCTGGGAGGTGAACAGTAGTATCTATTTTGCGCAAGCGCATGGATGTACATTAACTTAGGCTGAGGCTAATGCTTAGGCTTTGGCTTAGGCGTAGGTATTGGATGCAGAGGGGTAGGCCTAAGCCTTAGCCTCAGCCTAAATCCATCCATGTGCCTGCCCAACATAGATATTAGCGTTAACCGCCCAACGCTCAGCGCCCAGCGCCCAGTAACTTCAAACACCTGGTTGGTATATGGACGAGTTGCAGTAACGCGATTGAGTTGGTCGATAGCGACCCCGCGGTATTTAGTGAAAGTTTGGATCGGTGCCTGCGGGGTCGTCGACCTTGTTCAATCATCTGGAGCGGAAAAGGAGCGAGTGAAAACAAGAACAAACAACAAATGACGTCGACGACTCCGCTCGCAGACACCGATCCAAACTTTCGCTAAATACCGCGGGGTCGCTATCGACCAACCCAATCGCGTTACCGCATATCGTAAATAGTCCAATTAATTGCCACGGCTTAGTTTTATTTAGACAAAGAAAGCTTTGTTGGAAGTTTCAAGAAAGATGAAAGCAAAGGATACGGGCAAACAGATCAAATCACCGGCGAAAACTAAGGGAATTCCGAAGGCCCTATTGCATAAGGTGAGGGATAAGTGCATAGTGTCATACAATGGGGCAATATCATACTTTGGGATATTAGCTACTTGCGCTAAGAATTATGGATGGTCGCGAACCGACCCCTCTTCAGTGCGTTTTTTATTTTGGTTGACCCCGCCGGCACCTATCAAAAATCGCATTGAAAAAACAGAGGGATCAGCTCGCGACCACCCAGTAATTCTTAGCGCAAGTAACGAATAAGTGGAGCAGCTTTGTGACCAATGCTGCTGAGTAGAAGTACGTGCTGCGTAGTATATGCAGTGACTCCCTTTTCCAGGGACTGTGAATAAATAGTAAATCTGGATCTGTTTTTGATATTTTTTTACCATAACATTTATCATTGATAATAGGGGCGTAATCCCGTACTGCGCTGCGTGTTCGACTCACGCACTGGCTGCCCAATTTTTCAAATTGCTTCTCTTGTCCTAGCATCTCTTTATAGAGACCACAGCCGCGCTAAGGACTATTCCATCCTGTCCTACGTTACCAAAGCATTTATCGAGTATGAATTCTTGGTTTCTTTCTCAGGTGCGACTGAAGCAGGCGATGAGCGAGAAACTAAAGCAACTGGCGCCCCCTAGCGACACGCTGCGGCAACTGCGTTTGTCCCGTCTGCCTCTTATTGTGCGCATCTTGAAAAAGTAAGACGTAGGAGACTGCGTTCATTTTTGTTGGAGGGTAATTTCTGCCACCCAACAAGAGAGAACAGTGCTTGGTGCTCAGGTTTACCCCATGGCCTGGTTTACCACACAGTACCTTATTCTTGTAGTAAAACGTAGGGTATTGTGGGGGTAAATCCGGACACTAGCAAAATGATGAACATGGTACTAGCTCATTTGAAAGAGAATCAAGGAATCGATTGGTAAAATTCTTGTCCCAATCGGTCGTATGGTTGCTGAGATATATTAGGTGTCCGGGGTTACTCCCGTGTCCGGGTTTACCCGTAGCTTCTCGCTTGGTTTGCAGTACATTCGCGACGGAACGAAAGAATTCCCTTCCGCTATCCGATCTTTTGGCGAAGCTGGCAGACAGTTACGGGCAACTGGCCAGAGGTAAGCGTGCCGGCGCATGACAGACCGGACTTCTGCGCTCCTAGCCACTCTGCCATCAGCACGCTCGTATCGAGATGCACCAATACCGCGCTTTGTATGTTTCAGCGGAACTGAGCGCGCATATCGATTTGCTTTTGGAGCTCCTGCCCCATTGGATGAGCAAAGCGGTTTTCCCCGGCGATCGAGTGTACATTCGCATCTGCAAGGAACAAGACATCAGGGAGTTACTGGCGCAGTTGAAAGAAAAAAGTGAACAGTGAATGAGCGGATAATAATGGTAATGTTTATTTTGGATTTATTTTTTGGGTGTGCAGCACTTTTTCTTGAAGTGTGAGTGAACCTATGTACGTACCATGTGCAGCTGAATACGTAATCAATAGGTGAAGTGGTGAAGTAAGCTGTCTGGCTGGTATACTAGTGCAGATGCAGTAGGCCAGATGATGTAATGTTCATTCGATATTGATGATACATACAGTACCGTATTTTGGGTGTATAGCCCCGGGGCATACAAAAATCGAGAGGTCTGATGGGGGGGGGGGGGGGGGGGGTTGTACACTGGGGGGGGGGGGGGGGGCGGGGGATATACAATGGGGGGGATATACACTGGGCAAAATTTATGTTTTTGAGAGGTGTGTAGAGGCATGTTTTTGAGGTCAAAAGTATGTGCTTTAGGGCATAATCGCGGACAAAACAGGGTTATTCTAGTACAAGACATGCTCAGCTAAGCTTATAGGCACAGTAGCTTGGTGTAGGAGTGGCTATAGCTAGCTTATGACCAGCTTACATAGGTAGGCTAGGTACCTTCCAGTACATGGGGGGTTATACACCAGGGTGGATTCCATGGCATATCACCCCAATTTTTGGCAAAATAGCACGCACCATCTCCGATTTTTTTCAAATTTGGTACACATATAGGTCCTAGGGGGAAACGAAATCGTGCAAAATTTCAGCTTCCTGGGACCTCCCATTCTGGAGGTATGCAGCCTCAAAGTTGGAATTTTGGCCCGGCCGGGGGCCATACGTGCTATCTTTGAGAGCTTGTAGCTCCATCAATATTCAAAAAGTGATATGGACATGTCTATATCATTTTGAAGCTAATTCCATGTAGAATCTAATGAAACCATCAAAACAGGAGCTTATGTGGCCAAAAAATAAAGTAAATCGCAAACACAAACTTTGAAGCAATAAATCTCAAAACTATGTTTTTTTATTTTTTTTATACTTTGAGAGGAGCAAAAGCATACTGTTTACTAGTTGCATGCAAAAAATTGGGATGGGGTTCGCAATATTTCAGGAGTTATGGCCAGTTATGCATAATATTTCACTCGTAAATTACGAACTAAGTCAAACATTGATGGGGCTACAAGCTCTCAAAGATAGCACGTATGGCCCCCGGCCGGGCCAAAATTCCAACTTTGAGGCTGCATATCTCCAGAATGGGAGGTCCCAGGAAGCTGAAATTTTGCACGATTTCGTTTCCCCCTAGGACCTATATGTGTACCAAATTTGAAAAAAATCGGAGATGGTGCGTGTTTTGGCTGGGGTGAAATGCCATGGAATACATCCAAGGGGGATATACACTGGGCAAAATTTATGTTTTGCCAATGGGGGGTTATACACTGGGGGGGATATACAATGGGGGGATATACACCCAAAAATACGGTACTTTATGGTTAGTTTTCATTTATGAAGTAGTTTAGAAATTTTGGTTCTTTTGTTTGATTGTTTGCAATCACACTATGGACTGGTTGAGCTAATAATTATTGGTGGTCGCGAGCTTGACCTCAATATTACACCTTCCCGTTTCTAGTACTACCGATAAAAAGATGCACTAAAAACACGTGTAATACAGTGATCAGCTAGCGACCACCCATGAATTCTTAGCGCAACTGGTCCATATTACCTAACACCGTATATCATGTTACCCAATGCAATACACTAATCCAATGATCACCTTTTTACATTACACGTTGTTCATTCTGACAGTTCTAATTTCAATTGGCTCCTCCCTTCTAATCGTCATTTCCGGTTGTATCGTTACCGTCACTTGTTGGTTGCGACCCCGTAGTAGTTTTTTTGGCGTTGCCAAGAAACGCTGTTTTCTCCGCTTGCTGAGCAGTGTGCGCAGTCGATTGAGCAGAAATTCCATCAGCAAAATTGACCCGCCGGCCCCGTACAGAAGTAGCAGTAGCAGGAACACGCTCTGCAACTGATGTAGACTGATCTGAGAGTGGGCGTAATGTGGGTGTTTGCCAGATAAAAGGCGGGTTTAACACATACCCCGACCTTGCGTCATTGTTGGCAACAACTCGTTCGTTTGTTGTCGGTTTTGTTGTCCGTTTTGTTGTTTGTTTTCCGTTTTGTTGTCCGTTTTATATGGATGTTGTCGGTTTTGTTGTCGTTCGTCAACACCCCTATAAAAACGGACAACAAAACGGACAACAAAGAAGAAAACGGACAACAAATCCGACAACAAATGAAGGAAGTTGTTGCCAACAATGACGCCAGATCGGAGTATGTGTTAAACTTGCTGGAGGCGGTATGTAAGGCAAGGGCACAGTTTCCACTTTTGTCTTTTTCCGTTTGAGTATGATAGTAGAGGGAACGTTCATATATTACGTCAAGCAAAATAGGAATTGGTTGGATGTACTGGTGTGACCTTCTGAGTTTCACATGAGAAGTAGGTTTGCGTGCAGATTGCAAATTTTTGCAAAGCTCTTTTCTGCGCTATCCGACTTCACCCACCTTTGCCCTATGTTTCAAAATTTAAACCCGCCTTTGAATCGCAGTCGAATCGGTTGATCTGGTACTTAACCGTTAGCCGATTCTTTTGCGCTTGCCAAAGCCTCAACTTGTCCATTGACAGCCTATTTGCATAGCTTCTGATCACCTCATTTTTCGGATTGTAGTACGACGTCAGCATCACCCCAGTGTAGTAATTGTCGATCGCATAATCATACGAACAAGCGGAATACTTGCTAATCAAACTGTCAATTACCGTGGTTTGCGTGGTCACGTAAACAATGTGACGATTAGAAATTGCCAACCGCATACATTCGTCTTCGTTTCGGATTAGTCGGGGAACGTTTCCCATCCTTACCGCAGCGGCAAACTTTTTTTGGACCTTTTCAGTTGGGTTAGGCGGGTTTAACCGTCCGTAGGTGACTGCGTACTCAGTGACCGCCTGATAATTACCCAAAAGCAGCTCGTCAGCTAGTATTTCAGCGTTGGTAATCGCAAGCTTTCTCTCTGGTTCCTTGTTGAACAAAATTACCACGTGAGACGACATGTATCCCAGCATTATTCCGAACCAAAACAGAAAATTTGCATTCAACCTCAGTTGTAGGGTGGATGGTAGGAACAATTTTCGACGATTTTCGCTATCCCTCTGCCGCAGGGGATGGGTTAACTGGTCGTAGACAGCTTGAATGCTAAAAGCAAGAACGGCGATGAAGATAATCACTGCCAACACCCTAGGCCCGAATAGCGACGTTAGCTCCAAAGACGGTGGCGGTGTTTTGTCCATTCTTCCGAAAACAAAAGCGAGTTGGTCCCTGTCCATTTTGAAGTTGAAATAGGGTAGTAGACGTGCCCTTTCTGGCGTTAACCAAAAGAACGGCAGGGTCAAGTCAGCTAGACCTCTGTAAACTTGTTCCAAAGCTGACGTTACTTCCATTGAAGCATTGATGGAAGAAGTGGTATAATTGCTCATATTAGCTGACCCAAAGCCCGCTGGAAAAGCATAACTTTCGGCAGAAATTGCATGAATTTGAGCGGTAGGGTCAAAAATGCGTAGCAGCATCAGGGTCAATTCTACAATTTTTCCAGGACGATCGCAGATGGGGTTTGGAAGGATTTGGTCGAAAATGCAAGGATTAATAAAACTGTCATTCACGCACGCCACACGATAGATCATGGCTGCACCTAAACGCTGTGCAAATGTACAAAATAATCTTGTGAATAAAAATAAGCCGTTGTTTGCATGCAACCAGCGACTTACTCTTTCGGTTGATATTGCTGTTGCACAGTTGTTCATGAACTGTATGCAAACTAAATTAGGTAGACTGTCGTAAGTGTTAAATGAACCTCGGGGAAAACCAATAAACTTTGATATGCCCAGCCCATTTAGCTTACGCAGATGGCTGAAATGAAAGCTGAAGCCGTTGCTCATTGAGGGAAAGAAAGAAAAGCAAACAAAACGGAAAGCTGAACAATAATTCGAACGTAATTTTTGCAAATTTATTGATGTACTTAGAGCAAAGTTTTTTCGTGCTGCATTTACGTTTCGTCAATGTATATCAATAACTGTACAATACAGTATCACACAAGCAAAGCCTGGACTACGTACGTACATAAAGAGTGTTACATGGCGAATATTAGGTACATAATGCAATTATGTACGTACGTTGGTGCGTTACCGTAATTATTTGTAGTAAGAGTTTTCTGACACAGGTCGCGCTATGCTTATCCTGCTAGCTTTTGACTTTCTTCTACCACCGCTACGTATGGCATCAAGGCTTTTCTTTGATTTTCCTCCTACCGTGTTGTTTCTTCTCTCTTCCTTACTGATAGTAGTATTGTTCACCTGATTTCGAGCTCTCTCCTTCACACCGAAAACTTTCGATATCCTCCAAGACTTAACAGCATTCCGCTTTCTCCAAAGTTGCATTAGTCCCAGCTCTATCACCAACACCGTTCCACCAATGGCCCACGCAATTAGAAGCAGGATAAAGATGCTCCGCAATTGCAGTAAACTCAGCTGTTAAGTGACTGCCGGGCTGCTCTGACTTGTGCTGTTGCAATCTTCGAGGAGATTTTTCTGGTATTTTTGGCCCAGTCGAACAGACTCCTGATTCAAAAGTATCAGCTTATCAATGCTGAGCTCTTTGGAGAACTGTGCGATAATGGAATTTTGAGGATTGTAGTAGACGGGTAAAGGAGGGGTACGGCAATTTATCGTGCCTGGTAAATATGCTGAGACGAACCAACCCACAATTTCCAAGGGGCGACATACTAAAGTGCAAATACAAAGCTCCGACAAGTTTTTGGTGAAAGATAACATACTAAGCGTTATCAAAGATAAAAAAAGTTGGTAAAGGGGAATGATTTTAGACGTTTTTTGCAGTTCCAGTTCCTATTCGAAATGTAATTGCCATACTACCCCTTTAATGGGACGCCGCTAAAGTAGGTGTCGATGACGTAATCAAATGAGCAGCGGGAATATTTGCTGAATGCGATGTCCAACAACACGATGGCTGTGGTGACGCAGACGATTTTAGGGTCGGCGATCGCCATTCGCATGCACTCTCCAGCATCTCGAAGTACAGTGCGCGACACGTGAAAGGTACGAGAGAAATCCTCGCGTGGCACGCGCGGAGTAGCGCGACACGAGCGAACATTAACGGAAGGAGGGAATTCATACTGTCGACCGCAGGATGAAGCGCAGGATAATTATTTTACTGATATTCTGCGAGACACCCTGTGCCCGCGGCAACAATAAAATCGCGCGGATTCCTACTCTGCACGTGTCGCGAACTGTAGAAGCGGAACGTTGCCGGAGTTGACGGCGGATGCGAATTTATTCAGCACCGGGTCGGTGGTGTGATCGGGTGGGTTCAGGCGCTTCATTACCACGGTGTACTCGGTGACCGCTCTGTAGTCACCGCGAATAAGATGGTCGGCTAGGAGAGTCGGTTTTTCCTTTGTCTATGTAGTTTCTAGTGTACGTAATTATCATACTTTAGTTCGGTCCGGACAGCCGATGAACTGACCGGATTAGAAAATAGCAGTATGACTTTTCACTTCAAGCCCTCTAGCGCTGTGTGCGGGAGAAAACGGGAGAAGAAGAAACTGGTCTGGAGAAGTATCATATCAATATCAACAGTTTGTCGGCGAAAACGTTGCATTTGCATGCATTATGCACCTACAGGTGTACTAGTATTCAAAATACGGTACGTCAAAATATTGGAATAACTTGAAGAAAATTGGCAGAGAGACACCATTTTTACCGAAAAGAGAAAACCTACTCTCCTAAATCGTCGGCGTCTCTGATTCCCAGCTTTCGCTGAGGGGCTTGATAGAACATGATGATCACATGGGTTGCAATCAGTTCCAGCAGTATTCCCAGCCAAAACAGGAAATTAGCATTAAGACGCAGTTGAAGCCGAGATAGGAAGAGCTTGTTGCGATAACTGTGAGATACAGGTACGATGGATGCTCAAAATATTATGCTTAGTGCCTCACTTCAGCAGCTAAGCAATGGGAATACTTACTACTTTCATACAGCACCTACGTATGTTATGTTATGTTCGTGTCAGATATTGTATCTGAGTATGTTGCATGTGCACTCTTGTGCTTTGGCGTGATTGAGCTGCTGTGTGTGAAATAGTGTTCTGTTGAGTGCAAACTTTGCTGTTCTGGGAGTGTCAGATATTGTATCTGAGTATAGTGCATGTGAGTGTTTGCAATGTCCGGTGGCGTGATTTCTGCCCTGTGTGACTATTTCTGCCTGTGTGAATGTGTCATTCTTGCCATGTGCTTTCCTCTGTGCGGTTGCTCTCTGATAAACCGTTTGCCTCCCCAACCAGACACGCTTCTTCTTCGCGACATGGTAGCAGAGACGTGCGCGCCGTTCTACAGATTCCTCTGGTTGGTGGAAATCTTCGTTTTCCAGTCGGGAGGATCCGGAGAGACGTATCGATTCCGGTTGAACAATTTCCGTCAAGTGCTCCCATGGCAATGGTCAAGGATCATGGATGTTCACCGGGAAGGCCTGCAGTCAAGGCCATCAGTCATCACAGAGATGAATGGGCAAGCCTCCAGTCACAAGCCAATCAAGTGGTTGCGAACCGACGCGATGGTTCAGCATCAACAAAATCTCTTCCAAGCAAGGAGAAGCGAGCATTTGTGGAGTCGAATCTCCAATCGACGCAGTGAATCTGCGAAAATTCATCTCAATTGTCAGTCAGTGGATCATCTCATTGATGGTTGTAGTGCTTCCTCACGGTTATGGATTCAGTTCGGTTCGAGGTGCAAAAGGGGCACAATATGAAATTGGATGCACAGGTGCACCAATCTCCCAAAAGGGAGTCGATCGTTCCAGGCCTACATAGGTTACACAACCATAGTGAATGAGGATGAGCTCTGATATGTAAAATTGCCCAAAGTGGTTGTATCAATCTCTTCTGCACTTAAATATCCCTGACAAAGTACATGAGATGTAAATGAGCTTGCATAGATGCTTGTGTAGAAGATAGACATATGGACAATGTCCATCTTTCGTGGCTGATTGAGATGACTATGTTAGGCTGCCGTATATGCACAATTGAGGTTGAGCTGGCAGGTCTCACTTAAAACGTACGTATAGTACATCATATGTACATGCAGATATGTACATCAGTCCTCATAGCTTAATGCTATTATGCCTTTCATGTCAATAGGATCGCAACCTTCAAGCGATTTATTGTTTTCATGGGGGAGGACCTCAGAGGTTAAGTATTATGCGAATCATCAATATGATGGTAAACTGACGGTAGGAAAGTGTAGAAGCCGCATAGCAGTTTCTGTTGAGCTTCCACTGTCTAGTATGTTGCATTGCACTCTTGTGCTTTCGCGTGATTGAGCTGCTGTGTGTGAAATAGTGTTCTGTTGAGTGCAAACTTTGCTGTTCTGGGAGTGTCAGATATTGTATCTGAGTATGGTGCATGTGAGTGTTTGCAATGTCCGGTGGCGTGATTTCTGCCCTGTGTGATCTGTTGAGTGCAAACTTTGCTGTTCTGGGAGTGTCAGATATTGTATCTGAGTATGGTGCATGTGAGTGTTTGCAATGTCCGGTGGCGTGATTTCTGCCCTGTGTGATCTATTTCTGCATGTGTGAATGCGTCATTCTTGCCATGTGCTTTCCTCTGTGCGGTCTGCCCCATAAACCGTTTGCCTCCCCAACCAGACACGCTTCTTCTTCGCGACATTGTATCTGAGTATGGTGCATGTGAGTGTTTGCAATGTCCGGTGGCGTGATTTCTGCCCTGTGTGATCTATTTCTGCATGTGTGAATGCGTCATTCTTGCCATGTGCTTTCCTCTGTGCGGTCTGCCCCATAAACCGTTTGCCTCCCCAACCAGACACGCTTCTTCTTCGCGACATGGTAGCAGAGCGTGGTTTGTGACAGACAGAGCGGTAGCGCAGTGTGGAAGCGTGAATGAGAGACATAAAACCGACTTCTCAGTGAGACAGGAATGGGAGCGAATGACAATAGATCACGATTACATAAGCGATAAATAATGCGGAGATACACAGGAAATTGCATATGTACGTAAATGATCTCGAGGTCTTCTCGCTATACGCGACACTCCCGAGACGCGAGATTCTTCTGCTGTAGTTGTCGTTGTTTTCTGAAGCGCCTTCATTCTTGCCGGATTCATTTCGAGTCTTCATTTTCCGACGATTAGCACGACGCCGAGGATTCAGCTTCTTTTCGGCATCGATTCCCGATATTGCCACCCTTTTGCTGAACCCTTTTGAATGAGCGATTTGGACTGCGACGCTTTTGTGGCTTCTTGACCATGCGCGCAGCGATTGAGACGTTCGCACTCTGGGCTTGGCCCACACCTCCCCCTGCAAGCAATTTTGCTTCTGCGTATGATGCTGTCACCTTTTCCGATTCGATGTTGGGATCTTTCGGCACCATGGATTTTCCAGCTTTAAACTGCAGCTTCACTCGTTTGCTTGACTTTCGCCTGTTGCGACCAAACTGCTTGGGACACAAGCATCGATTGTGTGAAGTTTCCATGCAGTAGACACAGTGAGTTTTCATCGTGCAGTTCACTGTGCAGTGATCCATGCTGAAGCAACGGTGACATTGTAGAGGTGATAACTGCGCCGATCGTCTCTTCACAGTTCTGTATCTGGTGCAGCTGTAGCTTCGATGAGCTCCACCGCAGAAGACACACCTGATTTTCAGCTTAGCCTTTGGCTCGAAACTGACGTGCATTGCCTCATGTCCCTCATGGGCATGCATTGCATTTTCTTTCTTCTCGTAGTGGGGCATTGGCGCATGAGTTGCCATGATTCGCTCGATCTTCAAGTATCGCTTGAAAAGCTCATCATACCATGAGACTGTCCAACTGCCCTTGTATCCTTTGCTCATCTTCCACTCTTCGAGCTGCCGTTTCACCTTCAATGGTAATTTTCTGACGAGCATCCAGACTGCCCAACTCAACGATTCCTCACTGTGACCAAGTGAGTCGAAGTTGCACAACAATGCATTTGCTTCAAAGTAGAAGTGCTCCAACGATTTGAGCTTGGATGTGGGCGTTGGCAAGTTCATCAACTTCTGCCGCAGCAGGATTGCAATGATTTCCTCATCGCCATATGCTTCTTTCAAAGCTCTGATTGCCTGGGCATAGCCTTTTGCTGTAGGAACGTAACCTTTGACAGCTTCTTTGGCTTCTCCTCGTAGGCACTGCAGCAGGTACATGAACTTGAAGACGAGACTCATTGATTCATCTGAATCGATTGCCCCTGTGAAGATTTCCCAAAATGGCAACCATTCCAATGGGTCACCCGAAAACGTTGGGAGTTCCAACTCTGGCAGTTTGGGCTGTCTTCTTTCCCTTGAAACTGCGTAGCTGCCCAACGTTTGTCTGAAGCATCGCCGATTCTCTTCGAGAATTTCTTGAAGACTCTCCTTTCTTTGAGGTCTTGTCGACGATGTAGATAGGCCGTTGCTCCTTTCCGGTTTCTTCGACGAAGTTGATCCGCCGGTTTCATGCACCGATTCCGATAGCCCGTTGGCTATGTTGGAGCTTTTCTTGGCCCTTTTCCGATGATTCGCCCCGAGTTTGTCCCCAAGTTTCGCGCTTGCGCCCCTCGCGGCGCACGAAAGCGTTGGCGCCTGTTCGCTGCAGGCCGTTTGAGTCCTTGGGGGATCCGAAGAGTTCGTTGTCTTCATTTGAGAGTCAGTTGGTCCATGAAGCGACATGACGCTCTGCTACCATGTGACAGACAGAGCGGTAGCGCAGTGTGGAAGCGTGAATGAGAGACATAAAACCGACTTCTCAGTGAGACAGGAATGGGAGCGAATGACAATAGATCACGATTACATAAGCGATAAATAATGCGGAGATACACAGGAAATTGCATATGTACGTAAATGATCTCGAGGTCTTCTCGCTATACGCGACAGTTCGTTACTAAGCCAAAGTATAACGTACGTACGCCAACATGTTCATTTTCATTCCTAAGCCCAAGCTTAAGCGTATGACCATTGCTGTACATTGCTAAGCCTAAACCTATGTACATTGCTAAGCCTAAGCCTAAGCCTATGTCCATTGCTAAGCCTAAGCCTAAGCCTATGTCCATTGCTAAGCCAAGCCTAAGCCTATGTCCATTGCTAAGCCTAAGCCTCAGCCTATGCCTATTGCTAAGCCTAAGCCTAAACCTATGTCCATTGCTAAGCCTATGTACATTCCTAAGCCTAAGCCTATGTCCATTGCTAAGCCTATGTCCATTGCTAAGCCTAAGCCTATGTCCATTGCTTAGCCAAAACCTAAGCCTATTTCCATTGTTAAGCCTAAGCCTAAGCCTCTGTACATTGCTAAGCCTCAGCTTAAGCCTATGTCCATTGCTAAGCCTAAGCCTATGTTCATTGCTAAGCCTAAGCCTAAGCCTATGTCCATTGCTAAGCCTAGGCCTAAGCCTATGTCCATTGCTAAGCCTACGCCTAAGCCTATGTCTATTGCTAAGCATAAGCCTAAACCTATGTCTATTGCTAAGCCTAAGCCTAAACCTATGTCCATTGCTAAGCCTAAGCCTATGTCCATTGCTTAGTCTAAACCTAAACCTATGTCCATTGTCCATTGCTAAGCCTAAGCTTATGTCCATTGCTAAGCCTAAGCCTAAGTCTATGTACATTGCTAAGCCTAAGCCTATGTCCATTGCTAAGCCTAAGCCTATTTCTATTGCTAAGCCTAAGCCTATGTCCATTGCTAAGCCTAAGCCTATGTTCATTGCTAAGCCTAAGCCTAAGCCTATGTCCATTGCTAAGCCTAGGCCTAAGCCTATGTCCATTGCTAAGCCTAAGGCTATGTACATTGCTAAGCCTAAGCCTCAGCCTATGTACATTGCTAAGCCTAAGCCTATGTCCATTGCTAAGCCTTAAGCCTATGTCCATTGCTAAGCCTAAGCCTAAGCCTATGTTTATTGCTAAGCCTAAGCCTATGTCCATTGCTAAGCCTAAGCCTATGTCCATTGCTAAGCCTAAGCCTATGTCCATTGCTAAGCCTAAGCCTAAGCCTATGTACATTGCTAAGCCTAAGCCTAAGCCTATGTCCATTGCTAAGCCTAAGCCTATGTACATTGCTAAGCCTAAGCCTAAACCTATGTCCATTGCTAAGCCTAAGCCTATGTCCATTGCTAAGCCTAAGCCTAAGCCTATGTCCATTGCTAAGCCTAAGCCTATGTCCATTGCTAAGCCAAAGCCTCAGCCTATGTCCATTGCTAAGCCTAAGCCTATGTCCCTTGCTAAGCCTAAGCCTAAACCTATGTCCATTGCTAAGCTAAGCCTAAGCCTATGTACATTGCTAAGCCTAAGCCTAAGCCTATGTCCATTGCTAAGCCTAAGCCTATGTACATTGCTAAGCCTAAGCCTAAGCCTATGTCCATTGCTAAGCCTAAGCCTAAGCCTATCCATTGCTAAGCCTAAGCCTATGTCCATTGCTAAGCCTAAGCCTCAGCCTATGTCCATTGCTAAGCCTAAGCCTAAGCCTATGTCCATTGCTAAGCCTAAGCCTATGTACATTGCTAAGCCTCAGCCTAAGCCTATGTCCATTGCTAAGCCTAAGCCTATGTACATTGCTAAGCCTAAGCCTAAGCCTATGTCCATTGCTAAGCCTAAGCCTAAGCCTATCCATTGCTAAGCCTAAGCCTATGTCCATTGCTAAGCCTAAGCCTCAGCCTATGTCCATTGCTAAGCCTAAGCCTAAGCCTATGTTCATTGTTAAGCCTAAGCCTATGTCCATTGCTAAGCCTAAGCCTATGTCCATTGCTAAGCCTAAGCCTAAGCCTATGTCCATTGCTAAGCCTAAGCCTATGTACATTGCTAAGCCTAAGCCTAAGCCTATGTCCATTGCTAAGCCTAAGCCTATGTACATTTCTAAGCCTTAGCCTAAGCCTATGCCCATTACTAAGCCTAAGCCTATGTCCATTGCTAAGCCTAAGCCTAAGCCTAGCCTAAGCCTAAGCCTATGTGAATTGCTAAGCATAAGCCTAACCTATGTCCATTGCTAAGCCTAAGCCTAAGCCTAAGCCTATGTCCATTGCTAAGCCTAAGCCTAAGCCTATGTAAATTGCTAAGCCTAAGCCTCATCCTATGTCCATTGCTAAGCCTAAGCCTATGTCCATTGCTAAGCCTAAGCCTAAGCCTAAGCCTATGTAAATTGCTAAGCCTAAGCCTCATCCTATGTCCATTACTAAGCCTAAGCCTATGTCCATTGCTAAGCCTAAGCCTAAGCCTATGTCCATTGCTAAGCCTAAGCCTAAGCCTTTGTAAATTGCTAAGCATAAGCCTAACCTATGTCCATTGCTAAGCCTAAGCCTAAGCCTATGTCCATTGCTAAGCCTAAGCCTATGTAAATTGCTAAGCCTAAGCCTCATCCTATGTCCATTGCTAAGCCTAAGCCTATGAACATTGCTAAGCCTAAGCCTATGTCCATTGCTAAGCCTAAGCCTAAGCCTATGTACATTGCTAAGCCTAAGCCTATGTCTATTGCTAAGCCTAAGCCTCAGTCTATGTCCATTGGTTAGCCTAAACCTAAGCCTATTTTCATTGCTAAGCCTAAGCCTAAGCCTATGTCCATTGCTAAGCCTAAGCCTATGTCTATTGCTAAGCCTAAGCCTAAACCAATGTCCATTGCTAAACCTAATCCTAAGCCTATGGCCATTCCTTAGCCTAAACCTAAGCCTGTCCATTGCTAAGCCTAAGCCTATTTCCATTGCTAATCTAATCCTATGTCAATTGCTAAGCCTAAGCCCATGTCCATGCTGTCATTTCCTGTCATTTCCCTTCTCAGTCGGCCTGCTTTCATTCCTACACTAGCTGCTATGCTTTGAGGTTGTAAACATTACACTTGTACTTACGTAGATTTAAGGCTAAGTCAAAACGCCCCTGGGTGAGCATCCTTTCGAACCTGTAGCAGGCTGTAGAAAGATTCGAGACAGAACGCGATCAAGGCAATGAGCAAGATTACCGCAAGGGCTGCCGGTCCAAAAAGCCCGGATAGATCCAGTGAGGTCTGTGACGTTTGCGTGCTTTTGAACCGTCCGAAAACAAACGCCAGCTGGTCGCTTTCCAGTTGCAGGTTGAAGTACAGTCCAATTCATTTTCGTCTGCCGCATGATGCAATACAAACGGTACAGTTACTAGCTATAAACTCTGCCCCATACGCAAAAGTTCGGGTGCGCCAAACCCTAAAAACTTCCCGGATGAAAAAGTAAATGACTTTCTACTGTTTCGGTTTCACTACGCGGCAGATTGAAAGCAATTGGACTGTAGGGGAGTCGTTGAGCCCGATTAAACTCCAGCCAGAAAATCGGCAGGGTCATGTCTGCGTCGCCGTTGCGTACGATTTCCAGTGCGGAAATACAGGTGCGTGAAAGAAAATTCAGACACGTAACCGGGTACTGTAATGACTCGTGTATAACCCCCCTTCGTGTATAACCCCCTCTCGTATATAACCCCCCAAATTGGCCACTAATTTTTTGACACCCCCATGGGGTTATACACGAATCATTACAGTACTGAAAACTTCGTTTATGAGATAAAGTGAAAATGCCACCAATCAGAACCACGACTTGTAAAAGCCAGTTTTTTTTCAACGAAACTCATGGTGTCATGGCATCAAACTGCGGCTAGCAGCTGATCATAAACGTTTCTAGACGTCAGCATTTTTCTCACGCACCCTGTTTTGGGGAACACGGGTGAGGCGTAGCTGTCGGCGGCGATCGCTTGGATTCTCGCGTGCGGGTCGAACATCCGCAAAAGCGACAGCGTCACCTCCACGATCTTACCCGGCCACGGACACTGCCCACTGTCGTCCGGCCAGATAACACCGTAGACGCACGGATCGATAAAACTGTCGTTCACACACACCACACGGTGCAGCATGATTGTGGTGATTTCTTGATCAATGCTCGAATACTGTAGAACAACTGGCCACAATTTGCAAAAGTACGGAAGCAAAACCAAACAATTTTCGCTTCACCGAAGCGCGAAATACCAGCCGAAACTATCGTTGTCATGCCTGGATAATTGCATGCCAACACGCCAATTTATAGCAAACATCATAAAGTATACTAATTATCTACACGTATGCTTTTGTAGCAAATGTTTGCTTGCGTATACTGTTGCACGTAACCTGTACAAGCATATGTTTGGGGAGCGTCATCCATTACGTCACGCAAAATATGGGGGGGGGGGGGGGGGGGGGGGGGGGGGGGGGGGACGTGCCGACGGATAAATTTTAGTAAACAAAACATGTCGAACACACACATCGTCACTTTGTTGGCCACAAACCCCATTCCCCCAATATTCTGCGTGACGTAGTATAGAAGCTCCCCCTGCGGAATGAAAATAAATCGATAAATCAATCAATCGATACGATGGTAGTATCTGCTGTCTCCGGAGCTCTGTGCTGCGCTGGGTGTTGCTTCCGCGGCCATGGACTGAATGATGGTACCGCCAGCCGCCTCGTCCGCCCGAAACGAACCCACCTGCTTCCAGTTGTCCAGGTAATTCGCTGCAAAATACACCAGGCTATTGGTAACGTTTGGTGTATAATCTGATATCGAACACAACCCGAGCAAATTGGTCGACTTTGCTTGTAATTTGTATTCGCCTTGCTCCATAAGAGTGATAAAAGACGCTTGATGGTGTATGGAATGCGTTGGACTTTTTGTAATTTGTATTCGCCTTGCTCCATAAGAGTGATAAAAGACGCTTGATGGTGTATGGAATGCGTTCCATAAGAGTGGTTGTCGTTTCGACCTCCCCGCCGAATTGAGTTGCAGTTATCTTATCACACACGCAAAGCACGCCGAAGCAATTACGCAAAGTACGCCGAATTTTGAGCGGCAGTTATTACACACACACGCAAAATAATTGCATCGGCGTGCTTTGCGTGTGTGTGATAACTACAGCTCAAATCGGCGGGGAGGTCGAAACGACAACCGCTCTTATGGAGCAAGGCGAATAACCAACCCGATCGGGTAATACACCAAACTGGATCCAGGTGTGTAGTCAAATCAAATGGTTAAGGCGCTCGCCTGCAACGCGAGAGGTCCCGGGTTCTTTGCACATCTGGCAAATTTTCCTTCTTTAGTCACACAATTTCCCCTTTTGATTACATACCTTTCCACAGCTTCACAGTGCCATCCACACCCGAAGACGCCAGTATGGTTCCCGTCACATTCCAGCTTACCCGCCAGACCTTCAACACAGAAGAACAGAAAAGTATGTTCACGTACGAAGGCAATACACGCGCAAATGCACAAAGTATACAGATAGGCCTACAAAATATATACTGTAGCTGGGGAAACGATCAAGACCGAGGTTTGCGGGTATTGGTATCCTCGGTGCAAATTTTATGCAATTTTATACACAGGTTTTGCATATTTCCCTTACAAATTGGCATGGACACTTTAAAGTATGGACTTTGGTAACAACACAGTGTACTGTAAGTTTTGCAAGTCCATCACTAGAGATGTCCATGAAAATCTTCGCCAAAACTCGGTCTCGATCGTTTCGAAAAGTTTAAATGGACCGCGATGACATACAAAACAACACAAACCTGATTATTATGCGCGTCAAAGGAGGCCAATTCTTTGACCAGAAACTTGGTGGACGTCTGCTGCTGTTGGTGGCCGGATTGCGAACCCACGTCCGACGCATCCCCGGCACTACCCGACGGCCTAAGTCACACACGCACACGTACGCACAACAAGGTTAGTGCGGGGGTAATTTGGGCCAAGGGAAAATTCAGGCACCCCTTCAACATAAATCTCCGGTGAGTATGAAGCTCCTGTGGAACTTTTCAGAGCGGGGTGTTGCGCTGAACATGTCGGAATGGTCGCGAACTGACCCCGCCTCTCTGATTTACACTGATCAAACATTGCACTAAAAATTAGTTTTTAACACATAGGTATTGCACCAAGGCGCCATTGTTGTCAACAAGTCGGCCAACTATTGTCGGTTTGTTGTCCATTTGTTGACAAAAATATAGGCTATGGGGATTGTTGGTTTGTTGCCATTTCGTGCAACAAACCGACACACCCCCATATTTGTTCGCATAAATCGGATCACAAACCGACAACAGTTGGGAAACTTGTTTACAACAATGACGCCTTGGTGCCACATTTAAAAATCAGAGGGGTACCATCCAGAAATATTCAGCACAACCATTGAATAGCCCATGATCAATCTTACTTGAGCGGTTTCAGTGAGAAAATGTGCACTTTCTTCGAGGCGACAGCCAGCAGATGCACGGAACGACCGATATTGGGGGCGAAAGCGAGATCGTAAACCGGATCCAGAATCGTCGTCAATGATTCCACTTTCGTCCACTTCCTACACAGAAAAAACGTGGATGTGGGGAAACCACACGTATTGGGGTGCAGCTAGCGGCTATAGCTACAAATACCGTATTTACCGGTGAATATTCCCAAAAATTTTAATTTTTTGCATTTGATTCCCCATGTGTTGTAGTACTTATTTATGAACCGAAGATGAAATGCGAAATTTTGAGCGTGTCCGTGAACAATGCACACACCAGGAAAACCTTGCCTTAAGGCCCTATATATGGGACTACGCATAGGGGACCATGCATTGGACAGTTCTTATGTTTTGCCGAACTTGGGCTGTGAATGGGGGCTATGCACCGGGACATACGATTCACCATGGGGGTGAATATTATTTTTAAAAAGCTACCAAGCTACTGTACCTGGCAGTGTCCAAAGCTTCCAAGATATGCACCTTGGGTCCCGTAGGATTCGTATCGTCACTACCAACCGCAACGAGAGCAGGGTGAAACCTGACAAAAATAAACATCAAACATCAAACAAATTCAAGCTCAATCTGAATGAATCAAACAAGAACAACCATAATTCAAATGCTGCATAATGCCTACGTATGTACATATGTTCGTACTGAACGTGTAGGTGTATGCACGATAGTGCGGCCGGGACAATTTGGGAGGTCACCAATTTTTTCCCTGTCCCAACTAAGAATAGGCTGGGTGACCCAAATTACCCCCGAACCAATTGTACCTCGCACCATCACGCCCTACTAGCGTAGGTAACCCAAATTTCCCCAAGCTAACCTGGATGGATTCCAGCTCAAACAGCTGCACCTATCCTTGAATACTTCTATCTCAAACTGCATAGGCCAAGCAGGTAGGTCCATAATGTCGATAGCTTCATAGATGCGCAGAATTCCGTTCTGAGAGCAGGTGGCCTCAAAACAAACACGCAATATTCACGAGTTGAGTTGTCATTGAGCGTCATTGTGAGCAAGCGACAACAGGATATTGCAAAACTTGCATACCAACTGTAATCCCAAATGCCTCGGAGCGAATTTGACGTCGGTTACGTTGGAACGACTGTCTACCAGTTTGCACCGTTGCATCCAGCACGTTTGTTGATGTCCCGTGGGCTTGCGACCGCGGTAATTGCTGTCACCAGCTACAAAATAACCTGGCATAACACATCAGAGGCCAGGCGTTGCATAAATATTGCGGGAAGTAGCTTATGCAGGAAGCCATTGTTATGTGTCGCGTTCCGCATGGCGATATCCGGACCCCGAAAGGGGGGGGGGGGGGGGAGAAATAGGACCGAACGGGAATCGAAGCCGCTACCGTATTTACCCATGCATAGCCCCATGGGGCTGTGCAAAAATTGAGAGGTCCTATATGGGGCTATGCATAGGGGGGGGGGGGGCTATGCATGGGACATTTTTTATATTTTTGAGAGGTGCACAGAGGCATACTTTTTAGGTCAAAAGCACATGTTTTAGGGCATAATTGAGGTCAAAACAGGGTTACTCTAGTACAATACACCCCCAAGCAGGCTTATAGGCATCTTAGCTTGGTGTGGGAGTGGCTATGGGTAGCTTATGTACCAGCTTATGTAGGTAGGTTCAGGTACTGTGTACAGTACATATGGGGCTATGCATGGGGGGCTATGCATAGGGCATTTTTTATGTTTTGCCAATATGGGGCTATGCATAGGGGGGGGGGGGGCTATGCATGGGTAAATACGGTACCTGTCATCCTTACCAACTTCCTCCCATATAATTGCGGTACGATCAAAGCTGCAAGTTGCGAGTAATTGACCATATTCTGGGTGCGCCCAATCAACACGCCACACAGAGCCGCAGTGTGCCTGAAACAACAAACAAAACAATCACAAAAGAGGTCCATGTATTCTTTCAGTGGACCGATAACAATAGAAGGTAAACATTTGCAATGTGCACTGAGATTTCGCACATACCTTCCAGTTTGACGTGCATATCCACTGACCAGTATCATTCATATCCCACACCTGTAGTAAAGAAACACGATAGGTGTGGTTCAAATATGAGTGGACACTGGGACTTAGCGCGCGAGTTGCGACGATAACATGTGCGTGCGCTGGACTGAAATCTACTATTTGGACCGCATCTATTTGTAGGATTGGAACGCATTATTGTCATCTGTCACTGGTGCGCTTCAGACGTGCTTCAAGTTTAACCCGAGCGAGTTCGCTCCGAGTTTAAAAAGACTTCGTTTTGAACCGAAACGAATGTCAGTTACTCACACATCTTCGAACTACGAACTCGGTTGTTCACACGCACGTTCCGAAAAACGGAGCGAGTGAAGATTTCACATGTTGAGGCATAGTTAGGGCTCCGAATTCCGAGCGAAATCGGAGTTCACGTCTGAAGCGCACCAATGAAGCATGCCAATACTACCAACAATACATAAGTATGCCAGGTATATACATAAAAGTTCATCGAGTTCGCTTACTTTCACAGTCTGATCAGAGGAGCAGGTTGCCAATCTCTTGCCATGAAAATCATAGGCACAGTCGTGAATAAGGTCCCCATGCGTTGGAGTAGAGAATTTGACGCACTCAAACATCTTATCCGTTCTTGGTCTGACAAAGGCTCACAACACCCTGGCACTTATAAATTACGCATATAATAGTACGTATACGTACGCAAACGTATGTACATACGTGCACTAGGCTAGTTCGGAAAATAACAGTAAGAAAGCAGAGTCAAATTGCTCATTGTAGCCTTCGCAAAAAATGGATGCCATGCAAGAATCAATAAGTTTTTATTTGGCGTTTCATTCAACAAACGAAAATCATCGACTGAATGTGAACAACGCGTATGAACTGTACCCACTATCGAGGCGAAAAATCTACTAACAAATAGGGCTGATGTCTGTCTGTCTGTCTGTGTGTCTGTGATGCGATAAACTCACTCAGTTTTGCAGCTACAGCGTTCACCAATGGCTCATTCGAAAGCTTATAAGCCCAAGGGCGCCAGGAAGCCCTTCGATTTTTGATTTGGTCAGCCGATCACCAATAATCGATCGATAATCGATATTTTAGTACTAAAAGCGCGCAGATTCACTCACACTCACTCAATTTTGCAGTACAGCATCCATCCAGGGCTCTTCCGAGAGATTATGCCCGCGAGGGCGCCAGCAAGGCCTTCGATTTTTGATCTGATCAGCCGATCACCAATATTTTGATCGATAATCGATATTTTAGTACTAAGAGACGCATAAACCAAACGACACAGGTTTTCACACCAGCGTTTGCAAGCAGTCACGCCCAAAAGTGCGCATGAGACTAAAGCGCGAGATGTATAAAAGGTTGCCAGATCTGTAAAAGGGTTGCCAGGTTGCTAGATGCGCAAAAGGGGTGCCAGAACTCCAAAAGGGTTGATACATGTGGAATTTTCGCCTGATGATGTGCAAAATGGTTACCAGATGCACAAAACGGGTGCCGGATCTATGCAGAAAAATGGTTGCCACATCTGCAATAGGGTTGCCAACTCTGCGATAGGGTTGCCAGATTTGCAACTTTTTGCCAGATGCTCAAAATGATTGACAGATGCATAAAAAGTTGCCATGCTGCGCAGCTGCAAAGGGCCACTGGTATTGCATAAATCACCCGGGTTCCTTGCATCTTTACCGGCGAACAAACATCAAACCAAATCAAATCACAAGTTACTCCTGCAGTACTACAGACGTACACAATCAGCTGTACACCAAACAACGAAAGCCTATCAAAACCTGCGAATTCACGCTGTTGGATAGATAGATACACAACGGACGTTCCTATGTGTAGGTTCATTTTATCGTGGCCATGTACATGCTACACACATATGGGTCTGATAGGGTTGAACTAGTTACTACTTATTCATTTCATGCCTTTACGGTCACTCCACTGAGAAAAACCCATAAGAGAAATCACACTGGCCCGCTACAGACGTGCTCCGAGTTTGCTCCGAGCGAGTTCGCTCCGAGATCGCTTCGAATTCGCTGCGAATTCGGAGCGATATTCGGCTGTTCACACGTATCCGTACAAACTCGACGAGTTTTTTCGGTCGTTCACACGTAGATATTTGTTGCAGCAATAAAACACGGCGCGCTACTTTCCACACAGGGACTTATAATAGGGAGAAAGAAGGCAACTTCCCCGCGCGCGCTTCCCTCTACCACCCCAACGCAAATGAAAAACAAAAAGCGAAGCGCCCCGCCCCCTCTCTTTCTGTGTTCGGGGCGGGGAAGGAGAGAGAGAGAGAAGAAGAACAGAGCGGACAGCCAGCGCAGCCAATGACGACGTGTTTGTTGCGTCGCCTCGCTGCTTGCTGTTCCTTTGAACAAGAGTACCTGCATATTTCTCTCCTCATATTATGCTTGCGACATTGCACTGCAGGTTCTGTGCGAATAATTATGCCATACGCGCCGCGTCGTAATTACTGCACTGTTTCCAACTTTTTCGCTCCGAATTCCCCGAGAGGCTCCAATGGCTTCGAGGCTCCGAATTCGGAGGAAACTCGGTGGTCACACGTCTCCAGTTTGAAACTTGGCAGTTCACACGGACGTTTGGAAAACGGAGCAGTTCGAGCGAACTCGTGAATTACATGTTGAGCATAGTCAGGGCCCGATTCAGCGATTCGCACGCTTGCCCACTGAACAGGCCAGGGACTCCTCAACAGCCTGCCATATGGAAGCATGAAATGAATAATTTTCTGTCCACTGATAGAATGCAGAGATTTCCACAGTCGCGATTACGACTTTTCGCCTGCCATGCAGTATATATACATCGTTCTATTTGACGCAAAATGTCCAACCACGACTCTAGCGCCGCATTCTATCAGAGAACCAGTTCGAAAGCTTCTTATTCATCACAAATAACATCGAACAAATCGATTCGCGCTTCCATCAGAGCGCGCATACAGCCAATCTGCTCCAAATATCCACCCGCAGTCTGATCGGGCGTCGCTTTACGAATATGACGCAGATAACCGCAGCTCGTTAGCTCGTCCACCGTAGGCAACGGTGGGCCGTTTATGGGAGGCAGCACGGGTGGGCGGTATGTAAATCGTTCGCCGGGCGCGGTGTATTTTAGTAAATGAGTGGCGAAATGAGTGGAGGAGGGCTGATGCAAGGATTGAGCCTGGGAATAGATGCCTTGGTAGGCTAATGCACCTGAAAAACAGAAGGGAAATTAGGACAATTCGGCTGGGGTACAGGCCTATTGACCAGTTGCGCCAAGACTTTTGGGCAGTCGCGAGGTGGCCCCGCAGCATTTAGTGTAAGTTTAGATTGGTGCCGATGGGGACGTCGACGTCGTTCAGTCATCTGGGAGCGGAAAAGGAGCGAGCGAAAAAAAGAGAAGACAACAAATTACGTTTACTACCACGTCAGCACCGATCAAAACTGTTCACTAAATACCGCGGGGCCACCTCGCCCGCGACCACCTAAAAGTCTTAGCGCAACCGGTCAATACCATATTATACCGTTAGACTGTTTGGCTGCACCGGGTTGGACTTCCGTGGCTTTCTGCTGCTGTTCGCGCTGTTTGTTGTTGATAATGAACGCGGCGGGTTGATCGCTTTTCTGCAGCTCTGCAATCACAGCGCGTGCATCCGAGGCAGACAACTGATCTTTGGTATACCTTGTCGACTCCTGCAAACGAAGGAACATAAAAATTGTTACGCACTGCGTACGTATGGCAAAGCGTCCGAGGCCAGTAGTAGTGTACGTAAACTAGTTCTAGGTATGTAAGGCGAGTTTAATAGCCAAAAGTCCCCGGACCGGTCCCTGGTGGGGTGCCAGTCCGCAGCTGTGTCCGATCCGAGGGTAGCGGCTTCGATTCCCGTTCAATCCGATTTCTCTCCCCCTTTTCGGGGCCCGGCTATCGCCATACGGAACGCGGCACGTCACAGTATGGAGAATTTCACGCATCATGGGAACGTATGTACGTGATATTTACGCACATGCTGTTGTAGGAGGGTACGCACATAATTACGCACAATGTACAGTATTGCGAAGAATGGGCGACGTAATGAATAGAAACGAGGAGGCATTGGCCCGTATTCGCCCCTAGGATTCGTAAAACCCTAAAAATAGGGTAACCAAAAAATAGGGGAGTCCAAACTGAAACCCCCGCTATTTATGGGCGAATACGAGCCAAAGCCTACTCCTCGTTTCTTTTCACTACGTCGCCCATTCTTCCCAATACAGGAGTCATATATTTTTGGTAGTAATGTCTGTCGAAACATTATCTTAGATACCAACTCACCAACCTCTTGATAATTTTCCAGCCTCCCTTTAAACCTCGCCTCCTCCTCCAACATGCGCTGTATCCACAGTTCATCCTCAGTTTTCTTATTCCGATTCTTCGCAATGAGTCCCTCGTGTTCCTGCTTAAAAGTGTCCAGTTCCCGTTGCGTTGCTTCGGGTTCTCGGTCGTTAACCAGGTTAAAGACAGCGGGCACTCAGTTTTAGACCAGCTTTCATATAATACCTCACCATGTGTACATTACTGCAAAACAAAGCTTTTTCCCAAAAAGCGCTTGTAAGTTTATAAAAAGCTCTGTGAACATCATATGTGTAGCGCGGAAGATAAGGCTTTTCGTTGCGAGACCCACTTCGCTCTTTTCTTTTTTGCGCAGATGGGGCAAGCGCTAAAACACACACCTCAGACGCAAAACGCACCACACCCACAGCCACCGCGTTTGCGTCTGAGGTGTGTGTTTTAGCAAAAGAGAAGAGTGAAGTGGGTCTCGCAACGAAACGCCCTCATCTTCCGCGCTACACATATGATGTTCACAGAGCTTTTTATAAACTTACAAGCGCTTATTGGGAAAAAGCTTTGTTTTGCAGTAATGTACACATGGTGAGGTATTATATGAAAGCTGGTCTAAAACTGAGTGCCCGCTGTCTTTAAAGATCAGGTCTTCTACCTTCTCAAGGTAATCATTGTAGGCTTTTAGAGTTGAAAAGTCGTCCCGCTGCAGATTGAATATCTTTCTGAGTTTCTTTCGAAAATGAACCTCCTTTTCCACTGTCGGATCGTCGAAAAGTTGCTCCCAAAATCCGTTTTTCTTCAGCACTTTGCCGCAAGTGGGACATTCGGCCGTGTTGCGAGCAAAGCGCGTTTCCACACAGGTTTTGCACAGAGAATGTCCGCATTCGTTCACCATCAACACGAAGGAGGGATTGGTGTATTCGCTACTTTTGCATTTGGGACAGGAACGCATGGCTATAGACGGACCTAACTTCTATAAGTTGAGGATTTCAAAGGGGGATCTGGCTGGGAAATTCGTATGGAGGAAGCAGTTACACATTTCATGTATGCTTGAAAGCACCCATCCAACTTTACCCTCGAATCCTGAGTGACAAAAGGTTTCGGGATTTGAAATAAACAGGAGAAAACATCACATAGTTGGGTGCTTTCAAAATGGGTGAGGTCGCATTTAGCAGATGGAACACGTAGTAGCGCTTTTTCTTGCAAAAGTTGTATATTTTTACGCACATTTTCGTGTAGCGTAAATATAATAGTGAAAAAATAAACAAGTTTTGCAAGGAAAAACGTTACTACATCTTTCACTTGCTAAATGCGATCTGATCCATTACAAAATATGAAACTTTCTCCACACAAATTTACCGGCAAATCCCCCTTTACAAAAAGGTAACAAAGTTAGGCCTAACTAACGTTTCTGCAGCTGGTGGGAGTCTTCGGCAACAATTTTCCTGTGATCTGCGTAAAGATGGATGAAAGCAGCTTGGCGTCGCAGGGACGCGAGTTGCAGCTGGCCGTACTCGTACAGTTCTCGCGCGTTCGTCGCGGAGTCGACGCGATTCGTCGCGAAATGCTCGCGAATGCGACGACGCGCAAACTCGCGATAATTGTAGCTTTCGAACTGACCAGCCGTCCGCAACAGATCTTTGTACAGGCGCAGCCACATACCACGAGAGACTGGCGCGGACATCCGCCCGTTCTTGGTTTTTTCCGAAAATCTTCCAATCTTTTCTTCAGTTCTCTTTCTTTTCTTTCCTCGATTCTGTCGTTTTATTTTCAGGCGTTTCCCCATCTGCTTGTCTTGTAGTATTTTGATTTTGTTTGTCAACGCATGGATGTACATGGACAAAATACTATGCTTCATAAAGTTCGCAAGCACAATTTGTTTTCCGCCCGAAATATTACTGTATTTTTATTGCCACTTTTCAGGAAGCTGAAAACGAGGAAGTAAATAATAACAGATACCAACGTTTCATTCCACCACGTCACAAGCCAGACAGAGCTTTACTTGTTCATACTAAAGCAGGAAAACTGATGTAACAAACAACCATAGTTCTTCTAAATCCATCCAAAGAACAAGAAAGAAACTCAAGAAAGTATTGTAGACCAAATTGCTAGGGTAGCCAATATGAGACATAATTTGCTAGGGTAGCCTACATGGAATTATGGAGTAGAAATAATTTTCCCAAATAAAAAAAATCAGTGACCTTCGTAGGACCTGGACAACACACGGATAAAAAAAGGGCTGACAGGAACAGAGCGCCAGGAAACAAAAGAAAGCGCATAGCGCATCAGCGCGCAGCCAAAGCGCACACAAAAGAACGCACCCCCAAGCGCAAGCAACAAGCGCAAAAGCGAAAAAAAAAATCACAAACACACAAAAAAAATAGAAAGAGAAAGCATCAAGGGAAAACAAGAGGCAGATATGAGAAACATTAACCAATCAATAGAAATAAATAAAAAAAAAAAAAAAAAAGCTAATAGATATAACACGAATCAAAAGATTATGAGCGCCACGCAACAAAAATAAAAAAAAAGATGCAAAGAAAGTAGATTAAAATCATAATGCAAGATATAAAATTAATATATCAAATAGTAAAATAGCACAAAAAAAACAAAAAGCAAATAACAAAACACATATACAAGCACTTCATACAACCACCTCCTCGCTCAACGACACAAAATAAACACATAGCTCAATCCACTCAAAACAAAGAAACCCAAAATAATTATAACCACTAGCCATCTAACTCAGCTCTATTTAAAGAACACATTATCACACACATACTCAATCTCCTCTCAAAAACAAAAAAACATAATATATTATCTCAGTCCACTAGCACATCTAAACTCAGCTCTTCAAAATTATTATTTAATCACACACAAAGCTCAATTCCTCTCAAAAACAAAAAAGTCCCATAGTACATATATCCCCAAACATATATATTGTAGTTCCTTACACATTCGTCACTCGAGCTATTTTTTAATGAATTGCTGTATCTATATGCTCACATTTCAGTAGCGCGAACCAGGACGTCCTCTGGATGGAGGTGAGCGCTCACCCCACAACCCAGAAACCAACCAACCACCATCACACACCCCCCCCCCTCTCCATCTCTCTATGGCAAAAAAATCTTTTCACAACACAAACAGCAACAAACAAAATCCTCAAAAACAACAACAGAACCAAGACACAAAGCAAGCAACCAAACAACAGCAAGAAACCAGCAAACACCAAGCCAAAAAGAAAAATTTTCCCAAACACACAGCAACACACAAAAAAAAACAAACAACATACACAACACAAACGCGCAGATCAGCAACAGAAGCAGCAGAGCAACAAACAAAACAAAAAAAAAAGATCCCGCACCAGAACAGAGAAAGAGAATAGATGAGTTCAGATGGCCTCTAGTTCCGGAAACCCCATAAGCATCTGAGGGTGAGCTCTGTTTTTTTTTAGCGACAGAAGGGTAAAGCGCTTATGTAGGGAAACACCACGGAACCAAAAAAAAAAAAAAAAACACAACAACAAACAAAAACAACAAAAAACAAAGCCCCCACAAGCGCAGCACCAACCCAAAGCGCAAAAAACGCAAAAGCCACCAACGCCAACCCAACGCGCCACACCCCAAAACCAACAACCACCCAACCCCCCCACCAACCCAATCATCTCACTAGCGCGATTTGCATGTGCGCGCCTGGAAGCTTGCGCAACTCTCATGTGCGCGACACCTCAAAATAGCGATTTTATGTTTTCGCGACCCCCCAAAAGCGCGATTGCATGCTTTAGCGACATGCCAAAAGCGCGATCTTTTCCTAAGAATAACTTTTATTTTGAGCGAGAAAACAATTATTGGATTACTGGGTATTTCTTGCTGCCACTGCCATTGCTACTGTCTGTTATTCAGCTTTCCCTGACATGTAGGTACATTGTACGTAATGCATCCATGTCCTTTATGCTAGACAAACATTGGTAACTGGCTAAAGATGTAGCCACTCCTTACTACTACATAACAGATTGTAGTGTACAGGGTGTTTCATAATAAACTGAACACCTTTTTCCGTGCATGTAACTCTGGAACCACACATTGGATTTTCATGCGGTTTTTTGTGTTTAGTATAGCCATGGCTTCAACTTTGATGTTTACACAATTTTCGAAGTATGTGGACCGAATAGTTGAAATTTTATTCACATCTAAGCTGAATCCTTGGCTACTAAATGCAAAAAACCGCATCGAAATTCAATGTGTGATTCCAGTGATTCCAGAGTTACATCCACAGAAAGGTGTTAGGTTTATATTATAGACACTCTGCACAATACTGAATATGTGGTAATGTGTGATGTGGAGTGACTTGCTACTGTGTGTAGTGTGGGCTACTGTTTTTACGAATTTGCATTGTGTCGCTAACTTGTTCAGTTTGCCCCTTGGAAAGGAGTAATGCTCATAAAGCAAATGAGCCCCCCTCTAATTTAGGAAGGAAATCACGTTTCGCGCTAATGAGACATGCGCAACTGGGACTTCGCGCTAATGGATATTCGCGGACATTTTTCGGCGCGCAAAGTATGTGGCGCGCTAATGAGAGAACGCTCTTCTGGAAAACGCGGACATTTGGTGACGCGCTACTGACATTTCGCGCTTTTGATTTCGCGCTTCTGGGTGATGCGCAACTGCGATTCGCGCTCGTGAGAACACCCCAAAGGGCTATCCCTGGCAGATAATCTTATCAATTATGTTGTGTCCGTTCAAAAATCACATTGGATATCTTGTGCCTATGTTTTATTATTTTCGCAAAAAAACGCATAAATCAAAGTGATCCTTGTAGTTGTCTGCCAGGGATAGCTATTTTATTTTGTTCCCCGTGCAAGCCCATTTTTCCCTATACAATAGATAGCGTTGATTCTTGATAACATTATCACAGTGTTACTTTCATGTGCTAAAGAAAATTATTGTGAGTAATCTTCTCTCCCGTCTAAAAAATACCACAAAAGAAAAGTTGGACACACAATTCTTACCATCAAACATGCCCCAAGAAAGAATTATCAGCAATCAAGTGTGTACGTACTATCACAGGAAATGACTGGGAAAACAAGAGAAAAACCATCACCTTCTACTTAATCACAGTTGGCCGAATATCAAATCACGACAATACTAGAACCAGTGGAGAAGTGCTCCTAAGGACTCTCCAGCTCGCTCTTATTATATCGGATTGACAAATATAAATTAAAGGTAGATGGTTTTCTTGTTTTCCAGTAACTTTATATAACATACCACACTTGATACTAATAATTCTCTTGAGTAGTTTTGATGGTAGAGAGTATATATCCAACTTCTTTTGTCGATTATTTTTAGACAAAAAATTACTCACAATAATTTCTTAGCACGAAGGATAACATATAATAATGTTATCATAAACGCCTGTATTGATATAAGAAAAATAGATTGCACGAGACAAAATCAATAATCCCTGGCAGACAAGACTTCCATGATTTACTTGATTTTATGTTTTTATTTTGCGAAAAATAGAAATATATATAGCAATTATCCAATATGAGATTTTTGAACAAACAGATCTGTCCCAGGAATCACCCTTCGTGTTCTCACGACACAATGGCGGGTTGCCAGCAATGGGAGGCGCGAAAATGTCCATACACCGTCCACCAAGAGAATGTGCAGTTTCAGGAGCGTTCTCTGATTGGCGCGCATAACTTTGCGCGTCAAAATGTCGCCCGAAATATGATGCCGTAGCGCGTACACAGTGTCGTAGCGCGAAACATAATTTCTTCCCGTAGAGGGGGCGGGTTGTATAGCATTCACTATTTCCGAGGCAGAATAAACAGGTTAGCGACGCATGCAACCACAGCTACACATCACAAGTCACTCCACGTGGCACGTACCACCATCTCAGATTATTTGTGGGTGTCTATAATGAGAGACCTGAGCACCCTTTTCTTGTGGAATGTAACTCTGGAATCACTGAAATACACACATTGAATTTCAATAAGTTTTGCATTTTAGTAGCCAAGATTCAGCTTAAATGTGAATAAAAAATTTCCACTATTGGTCCAGCATCTTCAAAAATTGTGTAAATTAGAAGCCATGGCTATACTAAACACAAAAACATAAAAATACCAATATAGTTCAGTTCATGCAGCGAAAACAGTTATATAAAACTACAATATATTATGTAGTAATAGTTACATATATTTTAGCAGTTACCAATGGTTGTTCTAGCATAGAAGTGATAGTTCATTACAATTTCATGTCAGAAAAGCTGAATAACAGACAGTAGCAATGCAGTCACAGCAGACCCAGTAAGATCAATAATTGTTTTCTCACTCAAAATAAAGTTAGTTATTAGAAAAAATTCGCTTTCATTGTCATAAAACATCAAATCACCGCTTTTGGTCAGAAACATCAAATCGCTCATTTTATAATCCTACACACACACATAAAATTTCAGCACACACAGAATAGCACTCACTAAATAACACACTCACCATGACACTATTTTAGGTTTCCACACTATATTTATAAAATCTGGATTCACATTATAATTTCAACCAGCCTATCATATATTTTTTTGTACATTCATTCACTATATTTTATTTGATATTTTTTCTGCCAAAATTCACCATTATATTTACTCTAATGTTCTGCCAATATTTTTCTTTGGGTACTTTTTTGATATTTACTCTAATGGTAAGGTACAGTATATTTACTCTCTGTTTATATTTATATTTACTCACTATATTTATAGTTTGTAACATAATTTACTCTAACCATATATTTATATTTACTCTCCTCACTTAGCTATCAAAATATTTTCATAATTTACTCATATTTTAGGGCAGACAATCTGCCAAAATATTTTATAAAAATATTTATATTTACTCTCCATATTTTTAGAATCAAATTCATATTAGCAAGCTAATTTACAAACACCTAGAGAAACAACAGAATAAGTAAGAGAAACAAACAAAAGAAAATTCCAAATTTTAGGATATTTACTCTCCTTCACCATTCTATCATAATTTATAGCTAGCTAGACACAAGGTATCTCTCAGACAGCTAGAGTCCAGTTGGAGCTACAATTATAGCATACACATCATCACCATTCACAACATTTCACAACAACTAGCATCAACTCACAGCCATCACAGCTTCATTTCACCCAGCTGG
>JASAMW010004684.1:0-10974 GCA_030247985.1 Epsilonema sp. ZAB3_2
CTGTGTAATTTCTTGAGCTCGGTTCCTGTGCTACACGGACAACAAACAGTTTCGTAAAAACCAAAATTAGAAATGCTTCGTTACCATCCTCGCCCAAGAAGGATAGACTTGAAAAACTTAAATCCTCCCGGGATTCGAAGTCTCCATTGCCAACTAATTGTCCAACCGTTGACAAACGACATGGAAGAAGTCCTGTGCAACCGTTGACAACCAAAAAATAGTAGTTGTACCACCGTTTACAACCGTTGCCATGGATACGCACTTTTCATATGTTGGTTGTCAACGGTTGACAAGTCCTCTATATGTCGGTTGTCAAAGGTTGCACAAGCAGTTTGCAATGAAGACTTTTTGAATCCGGGACGAGTAAGTACTGTAAACCCTCATTTTATAGCCCCTGGGCTATCAAAACGTCAGTCGCCGATTATGGGGGGGCTATATACGAGGGGGGGGATATGAGGGGGGCAATATACGAGGGCATTTTACATTTGCACCCAAAGTAAGGTTTTTTGACCTCCTGAAGGATTTCTGGGTTATTTGCATGTTCCAAGCTCCTCTAATGCAAAACTGCAGCTTTTAGCCCGAAAAAAATTGTGAAATTTTAAGTCATCAAAAATTTTCTGTCGAAGAGGCGACACAGGTTAAATGTCAGAACTGTTTCAAAGATGACCAAATAACTCGTATGCTGAAAACACCCTCAAAACACTGTTTTTAGCTAAAAACACACGTTTTCCGTTGCTTTCGCGTTTCTCAAGGGGGCCATATACGAGGGCAAATCATGTTGTAGCCGATTAGGGGGGCTATATGCGAGGGGGGCTATATTCGAGGGGGGGGCTACAAACGAGGGTTTACAGTAGTTAAATGAGATTGTAGATGACGATGATGCAGAGTGTTCAGCTCACTGCTCACCATTTGTAATCATCAATGTTCGCCGAAGGTTGCGGCGATCGCAAGGCCACCCATTAGTCTGCTGGAACATCAGTGATGTGTTAGCAGCGACAGCGAGCAATACGCTGTCAGTTGCCAGCACAGCTAGTCGGCCTCTCCAACCCGGAGCTGAAGGCTCGTTCACATATGTAAGTTGAGGAAGGAAATACGCTCGGCGCACATATGTACTCCCGGAGTATCCATGGCTGTTCATCCATACCAAAATTGTAATGGAAATAAAACGAAATAAAATAAGTAAAGTAAATAAATTTAAAAAATAAATATATAAATGAAATAAAATAAAATAAATAGGCTAAATAAATAAATATAGAGCCTACCTAAATCAGTAAATAAATAAGTAGGCCTACTTGTAATAAACAAAAGGTAAATAAAATAACTGCTAAATGAAAGCGTCGTCGTCACCGACCCTTTTGAGCGGTGCCATGAACGCGCCGCCGAGCGTCCCTGGTACGTCGTACGCCAGGCGCATGTCGCCTCCGATGTGAATGAGCCTTGAAAGCGCCTCGACCCTCGCCCGACAGTCCTCGTGGCTATCGTTGAAGTTCTTCGCGTTTTCGTACACACGGAAACAGCTGCGGGTCTCTTCCAGCCAGACTCAGCACCCAGCTGATCGCACACGGCTGTAGTATTCCCAGCAACTGTGCTTCGGATCCACGAAACCACGCCTGCTGCACCTAGAAACGAAAAACACCAAGGCGAGAAGTGTACTGTTACAGTGTTCACAGTAAACTGCTTACAGTACAGTACGTAGGCATTTTTATTTTGGTATACTGCCGCTAATATGACGTACGCCTGCGACTATGTTCTACATCAGATATACGAATATTGAATTTTTTGGGCTTTACTTACAAAAGATTTGCAGCAAAAGAATCATTCCCATTATTGATAAACGATTTCTAAAAGCTCAATCACCCCTGTTGCTAATTGACTGATCGACCAGTTACGTCCGCATGAATGAATAACTTTTTTGATCCGCCTTCATTTTATTGTACATATGCTGGATTACTCTAGCCTGAACTCCGATGAAAGGACCACACAAACAACAACACCGCAGCAGCCCAACCACAACACCCAACCACGCAAAGCACCAACACACCCCCACCAAAACACAAACCACCAAAACCCCCAACGCCAAAACCAACACCCCAAACCCAAACAACACCCAACACCAAAAAAAACAAAACCCCACACACACCAAACAAAAACACACCAACAAAAACAACCAAAAACAACACACCAAAACAACCCAGCAAAACACAAAAAAAAACATCTCTCAAATCTCATTCTCTCATATAAAAACCAAAAAAAAGCACAGGCAACCTCTCCAAGCGCACAACAAAAAAGCACCAAGCAGCAGCAAAACAAAACAAAAACCAACCAAGCCCTAGCACCCAACAAAACAATCAATCCACTTCACTCCACACCAACACACCCCTTCCTCCTTCCCTCCAGCGCTCTCGCGCTCTCTCACACAACAACCACAACCAAAAAGCCAGCCCCAGCCAACAAAGCAAAAACAAAACATCAAGCACACACCAGCGCCACAAGCGCCCAAACGCCCTCCGCCAATAAACAAATCAAACAACCAAACGCAGAGGCAACAGAGAGGCGCCGCAACCACACCAAACGCAAGCCCAAAAAAACCCACCCAACACCCAAACGCGGGCCCGCACGCGCCAAACAAAGCCGCCAAGAAACAAACAAAAATCACTATGCACAAACCACAAAGCCCAAACTCCAAACAGCAAACCAAAAAAATTCATCTCAAGCAGCGAATCATCTCATTCCATCCAACAGACTCAAATCGCGCAGCACTCACACACCATCCTCATCCTTAATCACAACAGCAAGCACAAAGCACCAGCGAAGCCAGAACACGCAAGCGGGGCGGCCGCGGCACCACCGCAAGCCAGGAGCCAAACCAAGCCGCTCACAACGCAATAAACAAAAGCAAAAAAGCCACAAAAATCTCCAGCAAAAACAAAGAAACAAAAAACCCACGCAAGAGCGCAACTCCATTCCACAACACAAACACTAACGCCAGGGGCCGCCTCAGCGCAATCACGAACAACTCCTCAAATCCACAAATCCACGCAGCAGCACCAAAAGAAGGCAGCAAGCAACAGATCTCAGCCGCGCGCAAACAAACAGGAAAAGAGAAAAGCGAACAAAGAAAGCAAACAAAGCAAGACCGCACCCAAGGCGGCAGCCAAAAGCTTCAATCTTCTAGAGCAGAAAAGAGCAAACAATACACACAAATCAAGAATTTTTTTTTTTGGCGCAATTGCACTCCATTCAGAATACAACTCAGAAAACCATCCACCTCCATGCATTAACCAACCACACCTCAATTATGCTTTTCTATTTTAGCCAAGCTCAACAAACAAAATTTCAGCATTAGTCACATACTCAAAGCACGGCCAATCCCAAGCTCAAAAACCTCAGATAAAATCCACCTTCAAAACCCATCCAGCGCATGCCACCAAGCAAAACACATCCAGCAACATCTTTAAAAACAAAAAAACCACACAAAACCCCAACCACACCACAAAAACCCCACCCCAAAAAAACACACACCTATTAAGCTGAAATCTTTGTACATAACATCTCAGTTGAAGCCTTGGCTGCAAAAGCTAGAAAAAACCGTATGAAAATCTAAGGCGTGGTTCCAGAGTTACATGCACATAAAGATGGATGGTTTATTATGAGACACCCTGTAGTACTGTATCAATCGTGTGCTGGGCATGTAATTTGGTGTGTTCGTTCTTTGGTATGTATTCATAATGTAGATGGTGAAGTAAAAGTTTTACCTGATTTCAGCAGTCAAAAAGCAACTGACACTACAGTAAAGCAGAAGAACCAAACCGTCGTTTGTTTTATTTTAACCGGTCGCATACAGCGACGTGTCTGCCCCTTTTAATCGGCGAATATAACATGGCAACGGATGATTGATAAAAAGCAATTAAAATAGTTGGCGTTCCCGAGGGAAAGTTTTGAGTGGTTACAATATTACGAACGTACAGTTAACAGTTTTGGTAGTAATGAACGTACGTACATATACGGTATCGTGTACTGTAAACCACGCACTAATAATGCCCTTACTTGCGCATGGTTACCATGGCTAGCTGTTGTACAGAGCCTTGAGAGCTGCACCATGACACCGAGCTGTTATGTCCGTTTGATTTATGCATCGCTAGTCGGTCACTTTCATCGGAGTTCAGGCTCAAGTAATCCAGCATATGTACAATAAAATGAAGGCGGATCAAAAAAGTTATTCATTCATGCGGACGTAACTGGTCGATCAGTCAATTAGCAACAGGGTGATGAGCTTTTAGAAATCGTTTATCAATAATGGGAATGATTCTTTTGCTGCAAATCTTTTGTAAGTAAAGCCCAAAAAATTCAATACGTATTCTATGTAGAACATAGTCGCAGGCGTACGTCATATTAGCGGCAGTATACCAAAATAAAAATGCCTACGTACTGTACTGTAAGCAGTTTACTGTGAACACTGTAACAGTACACTTCTCGCCTTGGTGTTTTTCGTTTCTAGGTGCAGCAGGCGTGGTTTCGTGGATCCGAAGCACAATTGCTGTGAATACTACAGCCGTGTGCGATCAGCTGGGTGCTGAGTTCTGGCTGGAAGAGACCCGCAGCTGTTTCCGTGTGTACGCAAACGCGAAGAACTTCAACGATAGCCACGAGGACTGTCGGGCGAGGGTCGAGGCGCTTTCAAGGCTCATTCACATCGGAGGCGACATGCGCCTGGCGTACGACGTACCAGGGACGCTCGGCGGCGCGTTCATGGCACCGCTCAAAAGGGTCGGTGACGACGACGCTTTCATTTAGCAGTTATTTTATTTACCTTTTGTTTATTACAAGTAGGCCTACTTATTTATTTTACTGATTTAGGTAGGCTCTATATTTATTTATTTAGCCTATTTATTTTATTTTATTTCATTTATATATTTATTTTTTAAATTTATTTACTTTACTTATTTTATTTCGTTTTATTTCCATTACAATTTTGGTATGGATGAACAGCCATGGATACTCCGGGAGTACATATGTACGCCGAGCGTATTTCCTTCCTCAACTTACATATGTGAACGAGCCTTCAGCTCCGGGTTGGAGAGGCCGACTAGCTGTGCTGGCAACTGACAGCGTATTGCTCGCTGTCGCTGCTAACACATCACTGATGTTCCAGCAGACTTGGGTGGCCTTGCGATCGCCGCAACCTTCGGCGAACATTGATGATTACAAATGGTGAGCAGTGAGCTGAACACTCTGCATCATCGTCATCTACAATCTCATTTAACTACTGTAAACCCTCGTTTGTAGCCCCCCCTCGAATATAGCCCCCCTCGTATATAGCCCCCCTAATCGGCTACTAACATCATTTGCCCTCGTATATGGCCCCCTTGAGAAACGCGAAAAGCAACGGAAAACGTGTGTTTTTGAGCTAAAAACAGCGTTTTGAGGGTGTTTTCATGCATAGGAGATCATTTGCACATCATTTGGAACAGTTCTGAACATTTTACCTGTGTCGCCTCTTCGACAGAAAATTTTTGATGACTAAAATTTCACAATTTTTCGGGCTAAAAGCTGCAGTTTTGATTAGAGGAGCTTGGAAACATGCAAAATAACCGCCAGAAATGAGTTCAGGAGGTCAAAAAACCTTACTTTGGGTGCAAATGTAAAATGCCCTCGTATATTGCCCCCCCTCGTGTATAGCCCCCCCCTCGTATATAGCCCCCCCTAATCGGCGACTAACGTTTTGATAGCCCCAGGGGGCTATAAACGAGGGTTTACAGTACTTACTCGTCCCGGGATTCAAAAAGTCTTCATTGCAAACTGGTTGTGCAACCTTTGACAACCGACATATAGAGGACTTGTGCAACCGTTGACAAACAACATATGAAAAGTGCGTATCCAAGGCAACGGTTGTAAACGGTGGTACAACTGCTATTTTTTGGTTGTCAACGGTTGCACAACTTCTCCACATGTCGTTTGTCAACGGTTGCACAATTAGTTGGCAATGGAGACTTTGAATCCCGGGAGGATTTAATTTTTTGCAAGTCTATCCTTCTTGGGCGAGGATGGTAACGAAGCATTTCTAAATTTGGTTTTTACGAAACCGTTTGTTGCGTATTGTTGAAGGTACGATGGCGAGCACGTTGTGTCCAATTTTACTCAAGTCGGCTCGAGTGTCGTAAGTTATAATGTGAACACTTTGGGTCAGAAATGCGTCAGGTTCAGGCCAGGTTTAATGCGATATGCAGATAGAGAGTGTTCACATTCCTACGCGCGCCTGTGCGAATATCAAAACTATCGCAAATATCAACTCGCAACAAAACGACACTTCACGAAACGCACACTATAGTATTCTCTTTATACAAGGAGGCAAAATAGCAACGAGACATATGGGGATGGAATCGATTCAGCATAAAAACCTGCATACATAAGTTCACTCAAATCCAAAGGAAACAATCACAAAAAAGGACCAACCTTTTCAGAACCTACCGCAGCCGCATGCCGAAAAGTCGGCGTGGGATCTCGAGGCAAGAGGAGGCAGGGGTCAGCAATATTAGGGAACTTAGAAGTAGGTTGCTTCAGTGATTGTCAACGCGCCTGCGCAGATACATCAGGATGCGAAGGCTACAATGTGCAAAACATCGATGGCGGCGGTCATCGCTACGAATGTCAACTGGTTGGAAGCGGCGGAAATATTGTCACTGGAACGGTGGACGAATTTTATTTCGATATTTGAAGCACGATATTTTTATACAGGGTGTTTCCTTTGGATATATCATGTCGTTTGGGGCTATCACTTGGGAACCACAAGAGTTAAGAGGCTGAAATTTTTCCAGTAGATACCCAAGAATATGCATAACCTTGTGTCAAAATTTCATCCCAAAACTCTAATCTGAACTTAAGATATTGGTACCTCAAGTTTCGACCACGAAAATCGCAAGTTTTTGAATCGCAAGTTGGTGGTTCGCCCTATCTGGGTTCCCAACTATTCCTTTTTGGATTTCTGTAGAGCAGGCTTTGTTTTAGTAAATTGACAACGTTTCCAGAACTGGAAAATAATATTCTCATGGTGTTTTCAGGTGTCGACTAGCGCTATGATGAAAATGCCACAAGTTTTACTCTGACCACCAGTTCTGATTCAAGAACTTTGCGATTTTCGTGGTCGAAACTTGAGGCACCAATATCTTATGTTCAGATTAGAGTTTTGGGACGAAATTTTTACACAAGGTTATGCATATTCTTGGGTATCTGCAGGAAAAATTTCAACCTCTTAACTCTTGTGGTTCCCAAGTTATAGCCCCAAACGACATGATATATCCAAAGGAAACACCCTGTATTTTGGTGGTCAATAAGGTCAAATACATATTGTACGTATGTATTATAAATAAGCCTACATACGGTACGTACTTACTTATCTATCTACCGTCAACGTAGTACGGTACGCACAACCAAACAACAGTCATGTGTCAACAGCAAAGCAAAATATGTCAGCGTGAACAGACAGTTTTCTTCTCGGCCGGCAATACAATATTATCGTGCAGTGCAGTGTAACACGTCAACAATCATGGTTGTTTACCGCCACGTGAGTTATGTACATAGGTACGTACGTACTTAGAACGTACATATACGTAGGCTAGGCAATGTTACATCACGTGTGCATAGAAGCGGCACGCTAAGAATAGCAACAACTCCTGTTGTTTGTCGGCTAGCGCAAAAGAAAATGTAACATGGCGACGAAACACGAAAGTTTATTGCTCGATGAAGCTTTGCGGCAGTCTTCGCAAGCCACGGAAGCGTGTCCTTTGCGAGTGGCAAACTTCATTCGCGGCAAATTTGTGGCTCCAGGATCGGGTCAGCTGGGGTATAGATAGCGAAGAATATTACAGACGTAAGAGCGCCCCTGAACTGTCTTGTACCTACCAGTGATGTCAGAGTAAAAATTTGAGTTACTTTACTCGAGTTACTCAGCTGATTTTGGGCTGAGTTACTTTACTTTACTTTACTCGGTGCCAAATTCTCTTACCCGACTTTACTTTTACTCAGTCATAATGACAAGTTACTCGAGTAAAATTGCCACTCGCCGAGTAAGTAAAATTTTTACTCGAGTAAAATGTCCACGTCCTCTCAGCACTAAACTCGAGTAAATTTACTCGAGTAAACGCATGCATAGGGGTACATTCAAGCATGAATCGCATACACGAACGGCAAGTCGAAGAATGTAAGCGATCTGAATGACAAAACTGTACCATAAATTTATGCGTTTCCAACATCATCTGATGCTCAATTGCGTAGGAATGTCAATTTTGACATAATGGATGATGTGGCAAGCCGATATTGCATTATTACAGGTCATAATCTTGTATAAATTTTACTCGAGTAACTCTCCCATTTATGCTTTACTTTACTCGGTTGGGCTATGACCTGAGTAAATTTACTCGACTTTACTCATAAGCCTGCCCTGCTGAGTAATTTTACTTTACTTTACTCTTTTCAAAAATGTCCGAGTTGACATCACTGGTACCTACACCTCAAAATGTGGCCTATACTGTAGCGGCTCAACATTTTGATACGTAGGATTAGTAGTCTCACAAACTTTGAGGCAACCTCGTCCGTCGGCGTCTTGCGTCCCTCTAAACTTCTTGGCTATCTATACCCCTGGTCAGTATCTGCCCAGCTTCAACCCGGCCGATGGCCGTATTTGGGCCGAAATTCCCTCCTCCGAGCAAAGGGACGTGGACGCGGCCGTTGAAGCCGCTACCGAGGCATTCAAAACGTAAGGAAAGGCAAGGATTTGTAGTGATGCTTCAAGCTGTCGTGTGGTGTAGGGTAAATCCGGATGGTGCGAAAAGTGGACTCGGAAAGAAATTTTTGACCGAATTCAACAGTACGTAGGTACTGAAACTGTAACCCCTCCTCTTTTTGGCAGGTCGCCGCGACCAAAATGCGCCTTAGCCCAATACAGCTAACCCTTATCGCGCGCTGTTTTTTTCGTCTACTTCTGTGTAATCGCGCGCTACTTTTTGATATCGCGCGCTACTACCTCATTTTTGAGCACCCCCCTTTGCCACCCCCATCGCGAGTTTTAAAATGCTTAAGTACGTGCGATTTGAAAAATTGCAAAAATCATATCGCGGGCAGTTTGTATGGATCGCGCCAGTATCGCGCACATTATCGCCAAAATAGATCGCCGATTTCCCATGTTTTTGTATTGCACTTGCAGAGGCTGCGCGATGTGCCCTTTTGGCTGTGCAACTATCGCCGACGAAATCGCCCATCGGTGGGAATTTGTATTGGTCGCCTATGTCAAAATGTGACCATATCGCGCAAAAAGCACGTTTGTATGGGCCACGTGGTGGGCGATGAAAAAAAAATGTAGCGCGATTTAGTCGGAGCGGAAATATCGCGGAGTTTCGCGATCCAAAAATATGTAGTTGGCGATCTGAAACTCAGATCACGTGGTACGATGGCGTGAAAAATCAAGAAAGTTATGTCAAGTGCAATAGGTGTGCACCAGCCATAAAAAATGGTATCGCCCTTTTTGCAATGGGATGGCCAATAGTTATGCACCCGCCATGAAAAAATTGTCATATCGCCTATGCCGCGATTCATATATGAAAAATAAAAATAAAAAAAATGCTCGGCATACCAGGGAGTCGAAAACCGGTCAGAGGAGTGGCAACATATCACCTTAACCACTGAGCTTCAACGCCAGACAAACAAATACATGCAATCTGGCCCCTTGTACACATCAAATTAATTAGGGTCCGTCCATATATTGCGTCATGTATTCAGCTCAGTCCGTTTTGCAGATCGCAAAGGTGGTGATATACAGTACATACATACACATACTGTAAGTGATTTTGCAGATCGCAAAGTTGGCGATATAAGTGGATCGCCAAATTTGCCTTCCAAATCGCGAGTTCAGATCGCCCACGGCAAAAACTCGCGATATGCTGTTCGCGATGTGACAAAAATAGGCGTCGGCGATATTGTCAAAAAACGTCGCGCGATTTCAAAAAATCGTAAGCGATTTTGAAAAAGTGTCGCGCGATATCCGGGCGATGGGGTCCGTATCATATTTGATACAGATTAGCTGTAAAGGGTTAGTGCGATCAATATGCGATATCGCATTTGAATCGCATTACTATCGCAATTGCATCGAATTTGGGTGCATTTTTTTCAAACAATTTTTCCAAAATGCTACTCAGTAACCGTCCGCGATGGCGTTTTTGCACTTTGTCAATTTTGTCTTCGTGGGTCGCATTTTGGTCGCGGCGACCTGCGCAATTAGAAGAGGTGTTAACTTACGTATGTACGTACCAACGTTAATTCTTTGTTAATTTTTTGTCGTTCAGATGGTCGCAAACTTCGACGCAGCACCGTTCTCGCCTGCTGATGCGTGTGGCGGAGGTGGTTGAGTCGAGAGCCGCCGAATTCGCGACGGTCGAGCTCACGGATCAGGCAAAACCCGTCTCATTAGCCGCTTCCGTCGACATCCCGCGATGCATTCACAATTTTCGATTCTTCGCCGACCGCAATTCTGCATGATCTCAAGAGTATGGTAAAACCAAACCACCGAAAGGCAAGGCTTATGGCTTTGGGTTGTTTAGGCTTACTGTAATGACTCGTGTATAAACCTCTTCGTGTATAGCCCCGTATATCACCCCCCAAATGGACACCCCATGGGGCTATACACGAATCAGAAGCTTGCGTATGAGATTATTAGCCATCTGCAGATGCATAGATACCGGTATGTTATTTCAGCTCAGAGTGGCGAAGTGAACCCTGTGTTGCACTCAACTACGTTCTTCGCTCTCCTGTGGGTGTCGCTGGCCTAATCAGTCCCTGGAATCTGCCGCTGTATTTACTCAGCTTCAAAATCGCCCCAGCGCTCGCGGCTGGCATGCCGTGGTTGCCAAACCGAGCGAGTTCACATCTGTCATAGCCTGGCTGTTGGCTCATGCACGCCTGGAAGCTGGTGAAAAATACGCACTC
>JASAMW010004686.1:0-21806 GCA_030247985.1 Epsilonema sp. ZAB3_2
TCTCAAGTACAATATTACATACCAAGGAACTAGGTGGGGGCTCGAACACGCTGGGTGATCCACAGTCTACTTTTACAGACGTCCACGTTACGTATTGAAGTTGCTGGACCTCCCAATGTCCGTGTCATACCGTTTTCTAAATTTCGCAATTCACAAAAGTCATGCGTTACGCCCGATTTCAGACCACAACAAGAATGATAGCCTATAGGCTGGCCAGTAGGAGTTTGGCATGGCATTTAAGGCGTGTTGCGTTGTTTACAGAATCTCGTTTTGCGATCGCTATAACTTGGAACAAACTCCTATGTTGGTTCAAGTGGTAAACTCACTTTTCCACTGCAAAATTGGCCAAAAACTGAGTAACATCTATATGGCAGACTCAATAAACCAAAATCAAAATTTGTAATTTAGTTTGGTTCACTAAGATTACCACTTCCAAGTCCACGAATTTTTATGCTTTACCAGTGCCAAAATGACTCTTTACCACTTGGTATTTTGTTTCCAACAATATTTGGAAGTTTCGTGGTAAACTTAGTTGACCAAAAGAAATTCTGTATTTTGATTTTGGCTTATCGAGTCTGCCATATGGATTTTACTCACCTCTGGTTTGGCCCCAATTTTTATAGCGCAGGGAGCACATCGAATTTGGTCTTTATAGGCTATCATTCTTGTTGCGGTCTGAAATCGGGCGTAACGCGTGACTTTTGTGAATTGCGAAATTTAGAAAACGGTATGACACGGACATTGGGAGGTCCAGCAACTTCAATACGTAACGTGGACGTCTGTAAAGGTAGACTGTGGATCACCCAGCGTGTTCGAGCCCCCACCTAGTTTGTGGGTACACTGTAAACCCTCGTTTGTAGCCCCCCTCGAATATAGCCCCCCTCGTATATAGCCCCCCCTAATCGGCTACTAACATCATTTGCCCTCGTATAGCCCCCTATTGAGAAACGCGAAAAGCAACGGAAAACGTGTGGTTTTGCTCTGAAAACAGCGTTTTGAGGGTGTTTTCATGCATAGGAGATCATTTGCACATCATTTGGAACAGTTCTGAACATTTTACCTGTGTCGCCTCTTCGACAGAAAATTTTTGATGACTAAAATTTCACAATTTTTCGGGCTACAAGCTGCAGTTTTGATTAGAGGAGCTTGGAAACATGGAAAAAAGCCCAGACATGGGTCCCTATGGGGCACATGTGTGCCAAATTGTAGCCCGCCACACACTCTTGTTGCTGAAATATGGTTGAAAACGCTGAGAAACGGCAAAATCGCGACCTTCCAACTTTTACCCCTCTTTAACCCCTAGCATATAATTGTGCAAAAGTAGTATTTTTATGACAATTTTTGGGTAAGGGTTAAGTTTTTTGGGAAAACCAATTTTATTTTTGAAATCTACATCAAATTCTACATAAGATAGGTTTCTTATGAGGAAAAAATTTCAGTGGTATTGCTCTTTTATCTTGGATAATAGAAAAAGTGGGAGCATTTTTGCTGAATTTTTCAACTTTCAAGAGGCCCGTAGTCAAAATTGCAAATATAGAAAAATGTTGCTGTAGTAATAAAGTTTGTAGGCCGCGCCGTGGTGTTCATATAACCGAGTTTGCGACAGGTGCAAAATACTTAAGTTTGAGCTTTCCAACACTATATCTCGCCAAACAAGTGACGGATTGGGATCAAATTTGGTCCAGACAAGGGTCCCTATGGGGCATATACGTGTGCCAAATTTTAGCCTGCCACACGCTGTGGTTGCTGAAATATGGCTGAAAATGCTGAAAAACGGCAAAATGCGATCTTCCAACCTTTGCCCCTCAATATCTCGATGATGCCTGAAGAAATTTTTTTTAAAAAATTCATCCACATATGCAGTTTTTGATGGGGAATCCGATAGGCATATTATCTCGATTTCCAAAGATGCGTACTGTGCAACCGCTACAGAAAACGTATTTTAAAATTGTACCATATGCCATATACTATGACAATGTTACTAGGTACTGTAGATAAGTATCTACATACGTGGTACTGTACGTACGGTACATAACATAGTAGTTCTGATTTTAATGCTACAAAATATGCAGAAAGTAAGTACCAAATAATGTACATGTACTATGCTATAACTATAAACTACATAATGCTAATGTAGTACGTAAATTCTCGCCAAGGTGCTGTTGTGTTTCAGTCATTTTTCACTGCGGTTTTTTTACGTAGAGTACGTACGCACGCACACATAGCCAAGGCTTTAGTTTAGACAGCTCTGGTTTACAGTACTTCATTTTCTGACACCCCAAAGGTTTATATCACATGATGAAATGCCGTCTCTTGTTCTGCCCCATCGCCTTTCTTGCTCTCTGCTTCTGGTGTTTGATCCTGAAGCTGGCTTCCTTGCTGTTTCTTTCTCCAGGACATCCCAGGTATGCTGCTTGTCATCGCTTTGTTGGCGTTGGCGTTGGTACTGGTATTGTTCCAGGGCTTGCTACTACCGGGATACATGACTCCAGAGTATGCTTGGGGGTCTCCGTACCAGAGGGATCGCATCGCCTGGTGCACGCTTTTGTTGACGAAAAAGTAGAGGAAAGGATTGTACGTGGATTGTATGGCTCTCATCGCTTCCAGTAGGCCAGGGACGAAGCCGAGCTTAAAGAGGGGTCGCATAAAAAACTTAGACTTCCACTAAAATAGAACATAGAACACCGATTTCTCCGATCCATTTGGTATCGTTTCTCTCTGCGTTCTGCGATTTGAAAAAAGCCATAACGAGACAAACTTGACATTTGTACAGTTGTCCTTTTACAAACGTAGAAGCTGTAGGCCTATTCAATGAAAGTCAGTTTATTTATGTGACTCCCCCTTTAAAAATCAGGGATATGTAGAAAGGAAACCAGTAGAGAAAGAAGATGATCGAGTTGATGGTGAACAGGTAGAGAATGCCTCGCTCTTTCTTGTCTATCAACTGCTGCTGTTGCTGCTGCTGCTGGGCCGAATTTCGGTACTGATGATGAGGATGATGATGTGGCTGATGGCAGTTGTAATGTGTGGCCATCACCCGTGCATGCTGAGCCAGCTTGAGAAAGCAGCACGGGTAGAAGATGACCATCTGAATTGTGGGGATCACGTTCAACGCCAAACTGTACCAGCGAAAGTGGGCGCGCACCCCGGGACACATGGCCCACTGGTTAACCGCAGGTTTAAAGGGGACTCAGGCAAAACAATTCTTGAATGTGGATTATTACATATTCGACTATAGTCTGGCATCCGTTATATGTATGGTATGTAGAGAATGTAATGTATAGTACCTACAGTACCTACGCTGTACCCTGTAGGTGTACGCTGTACCCTGTACGCTGTACCTACGCTGCACCTACGCGTAGTACCTACGCTGTACCCGCCTCCTACGTGTTTTTTTATGTCAGAATTTCAATTCCCCCCATAAAGCTAAGATGTTTGTCTGAACCCCCTGTAATGCACATCGCGATGCTTGGGATGCACATGGGTAGAGTGGCTGCAATGGACAAGAGCCAAGTGGCCAGCAGCCAGCGTTGTGTGGCATACAACGTTCCAAACCAGCGACTGCCTTTCAGCGGGAACACGATCACGCAGAAGCGACTCAGACTCATGAAGGATAGGAACACCTTGCGTGCGGTTTCGGCGAACATTATGATCACGGATACCCAGAGCCACTGAACTCCTGGAAAAAACACACTCTTGCAACAAAAATGTTTATTCCCCCCTTTTTGCCCTTACGGCCTCGCCGTAAGGGCTACTACGTTGAGTTGCCTTAATCATACGGGTATAGGGACCCTACGTAGTATGCTGTAGGATAGGGTTACGTACTGTGTAGGTATAGGACAAATTTCAAATTCTCAATTTGGCGATCCTACGTATGTGGCGGCGATACGCCCCATGATGAAGTTTCGTTGACGTTTTAGAGAACCTAAAGTTTTGTTTTTGTTTCGTTTACATTTTGGGAAAAATTTGGGCGGCCCCGGGTTCGAATCTCACACCGGCTCCCCGTAGGAGTAGAAGACGAAAGCTCTATCGCCTACACCATCGCGACGAACTGGGCAAAAGACGAAAACACAGGATAAGTAGTTGAGCTCAGAGGGACTAATTTGCATGCAAGGCGAAGAGAAAAAACATGTGGTCTGGAGAGAATTTGCATAGGAAATGTCGACAGTAGAGCCAAAAATAATTTACATAAAAAGAACAGTGTGTTAAAGAGTGGAATTTGCATACGAAAAATAGAAATGCGACGAAAATTGAGACACGTCACAGACTAGAGTTATTTTGTGCTTTTGCTCTGTTGCTGAGCGGCGGCGCTATTGCATTGAAGAATCACAGGGAAAAATTGTGCATAGTCAGTGAGAAAGGGAATGATTTTCTTCTGAAAGGATCGTATCTTCAACAGCAATTCAAAAGGAGAACTCTCTTTTGAAAGGAGTGCGTGTTCAAGAGCGATTCAATAAAACAATGCCTGGAATGCTGTGGAAGAAGAACATCTCAAATGGCAGGAGAGAAAAAGCAGGTAATTTTGAAAAGAAGTTCTGCAGCAGATACAGTACTGATAGCTGTACAATAGATTCATTTCTGGACCCACGGGCCCGATCTATTACTGTAAACGGGGAAATTTTCGGAAGAAGGAAATTTTCGGAAAATTCGAACAAAAAATTCTGTCCGAAAATTTTACCGTACGAATTTTTTGTATGTACAGTATATTTCCATGTGCAGTACGTATTGCTAAAAATCTTAGAGTCAACGAAACTGAAAAAACGCGCACAAAAGCAACAACACCTTCAGTTGCAGAGCAGTTCACAGGCTCATGTTTAGATTGCTAGCGTGAAGTGTTCATGTCAACGAAACTGTGAATATGTGACCAATATGGTGCTGTGTCCCCTGATACCGTACTTCCGATTTTGCCCACCGTTTTTCTCTGCTTACAAACCTGCTTTACCCATCCGCATCTGCCTGGGGGACCCAAAGGTTTTTCACTGCTGCATGCTGCAACCCTACTTGACCCACGGGCCCGATCTATTACTGTAAACGATGAAATTTTTGGATGGTGGAAATTTTCGGATAAAAAATTCTGTCCGAAAATTTTAACGTCCGAATTTTACCGTCTTTCCTACATACGTAGTCTACAGTACATTCATATGTAATACAGTAAATGTCGCTGTGCGTGCATGCACATTGAGGTCAGACATGTGTCCGAAAATTTCCCCATCCGAAAATACAACTTCAAAACTCAACTCTCCATTCCATACCGCACGCATCCTCTTCTACTACCATTTATCAGCCCTTACATACTGCTACTTGTAAGGGCTTCACTCCTGTTTGGCCCTCAGGACAAACGGCTGGTAATCATTAATATCTGCCGCTCAGACAGCATCTCTACTTCCAAAAGACAGCACACCAGCCTCTACGTACTGCTAATTGTAAGGGCTTCACTCCTGTTTGGCCCTCAGGACAAACGGCTGCTAATCATTAATATCAGCCCTTCAGACTCCTCCACTCACACCTAGAATGGTTGCCTTTTTATAAGCTGCTTGTTTATTCACTCTTCTTTTGTTTGTGGCGCAGTTTGAAAAGTGTTATATCTAGAGTGGCCAGTAAGAGTTGACTGTGACATTCAAGGCACGTTACGTAAAATAGATTCACAACTGCGGATTTTTGTCCGTGCTTCGTGTACTCTTAGTTAGCAGGCAGAAGTACATGCAAACTACGCAGTACGACTTGAGTCCCATAGCCAACTCTCTCCGGCCAGACTATGTGTACTGTATACATACTGTAGTATCATTCACTCTTTTTCTGCGGTGCTTTGTCGGCCTTTCCTACCACCACCAGGCCTGCCATTATCAACAGGGACGACAATTTACGAACACTTTTCCCTTGTACTGTCCGTATGTATGTATGTGACCCCCTTTAACACATGATAAATACAAGAATACCAGGCGAAGTTTTACATACCGGCAAGCAATCCGAGAGGAGCGTAGAAAATGCCCACCAGCGCATTGAGAAGATCGCAAGCTGAGAAATGCGCGAGGATGAGAAAGCCGGGAACCTCGAGCAAGCCGCGTCGCTTTAAGGCTGCAATCATGAACAGGTTGCCGACCACGGCTGTCACACCGAACAGCTGACTTCCGCTGACCACCAAAATGCGGCCGGTAGAAACGGGAGACGCTGTAACTGTAGTAACGTTATCGGCCATTTTGTATTCTTTTTGGGCGGACACCCAGTACGATAAAGTTTCTGGATGTCTTACAATTTCACAGACAACAAAATATTGTACAGTCTCGTCTATGTACATACCGCAGCGGCTAAACTATAGAACCGAGCTTTTGTTCCAAGGAAGCCTCTTTGGTCAGGATTTGATAGAATTTAGCCTACTTCCGCTTTATTTGCTTTTGAGGTACTACTTTCGCCTCGCGTTCTTGACAACAATGTTTTACGTACTTTTATGTACGTATACTTACGTACACTACGGTAGTACTCAGGGCTATAGATAGGTATGCGCAAGCTTGCGCCCAAGAATTTTTTTCGCCAAATTGGCGGCTGCGAAATTTCCACCTACTTTTTGACTGGTTATGGGCGACAAAGCTCGATCTCCACTAGAACCGCCATCCCTCTCCATGTCTTTCTGAGTCTACACAGGGTCAGGAAGGTTATGGTGTACTACTGATTACATGCATAGGTATGCATGCATGGCTTTGTACATACGACATAACATTCGTCGGGCTTCTTGCAACTGTACCTGTCACTGAGTGCGCTAAAAGCCGGGTTTGAATAGTTTCGATGCTTGGAAAATGAGCATTCTCTTCTCAATATTGAAAAAATTTTCCCAGGGGGCGCTGCCCCCTGGACCCCCGCTGGGGGCTCTGCCCCCAACCCCCAAGCCTCCGGCGCGGGCTCCGCCCCAACCCCATGGCTCGCTACGCTCGCCAAAAATTTTTGCGCCCCAGATTTTCATAGGCTATCTATAGCCCTGACGGTACATCATACCCTAGTGTACTGCATGGCATAATCCTCCAAACCTAACCTTCAAGTTTTCCGGCGCTATTAATTAAGGTAATGGGGCTTATCGAGCTTCATGTCCTTTCTTTTCTCCGTAAATCTGTTTACTGCACATCCTTTTGTAGGTCTTCAGGCACTAAGCAGTGAGGAAAGATGCAAAGCCTTTCTCTTGCCCACATACAGTACACAATCCCAATCCGCAAGGTACGTAAAGACGCTTTGCTCTCAGTTTACGTGCGTATCCGCGATATGTGGGCGAAAAGGGGAAATGTTTTTGAAAGACGCTGTACCATCCGGGAAGCCAAAACAAAATAAATCCCTGAATTAATACTTCAAAATCTTCTCTCGATAATCTCGTCTTAATGTCTAATAATCTCGTCAAAATCTTCTTGTCAAATGTTTCACGGCGAGTATTCATCAATGATTGCAGCACCATCACTTTCTTCTGACAGAGGCTCAGCGATCTTTGCAGGAGCAGAAGGGTTGGCAACCCTATCATTGCCGACCTGCTGCATCTCGCAGCAACTGCGCTTGCACTCCTCCTTCACCACCAAACTTCCACCCACTTCGTCACAGGCAACCCTATTGGTTTGGATCCAGTAGGAACAGCTGGGTGACTGATCTTTGAATTTTAGGCAGTTTTCACCTAAAAAATTGACAATCATGTACAATTGTACAATACGTTAGCTAGGCACTTAAAGCATCTTTCGTCCAAAATTCCTTGCAATCCAATCCACTTTTCTAATATTTATTTATTATGTAGAGCTATTTATCTATTATTTATTTTTATTTAGCCTATTTATTTATTTATTTAGGCCTATTTATTTACTTATTTATATATTTAGGCTATTTATTTATTTATCGTTGGGAATTGCAAGGATTGAGAAGCACAGGACAGGATGGAAAAGTCCATAGCGCGGCGGGTACTCTATTAAGGATTGAAAAGATTGCAAATAAATAGGGCTAGGCATGCATATTGGACCGGTAGGGAACAATACGGTATTTATTTATTTCAATTCACACAGCAACGTACAATGTTAGCATGTACGATACAACTTTACTTACCTTCCGGCTTAACGCAGGCTCGTTCGCAATCGAGCAGAGTGGCAAATCGGTTCTCGTTTCCGCGACATCCACCGAAGAGGAACTCAACGCAGCGAAGGCCGTTGAACGCGAATTGCCTCGTCCAACCTGGAGGCCTGCACCAATCACCTTGCAGAGTTGGCAGCGCGCAGATATCTACAGTATGTACTGTGTACATATGTGAAAAATTAGGGAAGAAATACTCAAAGAATTGTGCACTTCCATAATCCGTGCACTGTGCAAGGTACCAATTTGTTTTCGAGCGTTTGCTTGACGTTGTGCAAATTGTACTTCCCTTAGACTTACTGTACAATTATTGTACATGCTGTACTTGCATTCGAACAACAGTAGGTATGTACTGTATGTATAACGTACCTTACATACGATTACGTACTGAGTGCACAACATAACAGACGTGGACGGCACTCCCTAGTCCCTACCCTACCCGTATAGAAACAGGAAGCCTCGGTGCCTTACAGTATACAGTACGTGGTACTCTTTGTGCCAAAACCGAAGCCTAAGCCTAAGCCTACAAGTCCAAGCCTAGCTAGTCTTCACAAAAAGCCTAAGCCTAAGCCTAAACCTAAGCTAGTCTTCGCAAGAAGTTCCAAAAAAATAAAATCGTCAAACCTTGTTCCTCGCTCACCATTTTCGTCCTGTTCTTCTTCCTCTGCTTCGTTCAGACAGGCGACGCGACATTCCTTCTCCGTTTGAAAGTTGTTTCCGTTTCCGTTGCAACCGGAGAACCAGAAGGGGTGACAGCCACCGCCGATGTGGTAGAATCTCTGCTGATAACCCTGATGATCTTCGCATTGACCGATGATGGCGGGTAGATAACAGCGGTCTAATTTAATTTATTTGCAATATTTTTAGTTGTTCATGATTCAAACAGCAACGAAAATATACCTAAGATACAGTAGATACGGTTACGTACAGTGAAAGAAAATGGGCCTGTTTGGCGGAAAGGAAATTTTGCTCCAGAATTTTTATCACTCTTCTGTTAAGGTCTCACACTATAGATCTCTGAGCCGTGGACTCCTAGACTACCAGCACATATAGATTACTGCGTGTAGTCGTACAACTCTTACTCGTACAATCCAAATTCCAGTTGTTTTCATCCGTCTTCTTCGTTTCAGTTCGCTGTTTTCGCTCCAGCCCGCGCGCCGCGCTCTGCTCGCTCGTTTGCGGTCGTCTATGTACATATGCATGGACAACTACAGTCCGCGACACGTGACAAGTAGGAATCCCCGCGGCGCGCGGTGGAAGCGGGGAGAGCGCGAGGAGACACCGGGGAGACACCGCGCGACTCGCACGGAGTAAACGGAGACGGAAAAAGAAAAGAAAGGAAAAAAGAAACTGAACAGGAGAAAACGAGTGAGAAGGTCTAGCAAAGCAATATTTTTGCCACATATTGCGCAGCTACAAGAGCATAGAACACAAAAGTTGAAGCGAGGAGACAAGAGGATTCCAAAACACGTCAAAATTCTCCTCCTTTCTTCGTTTCATTTCTTGATAGTACAGTACGTGCAAGATGTTGAGCACTATTTTCAGGATCGAAGCCAGATGCTTTTTGCAGTACGACGAATTTTTGCAAATGCTTTTTGCTTTTTGCAGTTTTTTGCAGTGTTTTTGCAGTTTTTCGTTTCATTTCTCCTCCTTTCACGTAGCCCTAAAGCTCGCGCTCTAGGGGTACGCGTTTCTTTTTCTCCTCCGTTTCACCGGGCGGACCGCGCGCGCACACCGGGCGACCTCCGGGGAGGGCGCGGGGATTCCTACTTGTCACGTGTCGCGCACTGTATATAAATGCGGTCCAGCTCTCTCCTGAGCCAACGAAAGCGAGTTGAGAGGAGATCAAGACACCGATCGATAGCTTGTTACACGATCTCTTTGACGCGCCATATAGCGCCTATTGAAACGGTCTATTTGTAGCGCTATTCCTGATTGAAACGCTAACTTTTTCAAACACGTTTTTTATGGATAACTTTGCGTAGAGGCAACGTAGAGAGGCGCCGAAGGTACCGATCGATTCCTCTCGTAAAGACGCGTTGAATGGTATGCCTCATGTTGGAAAATACCCAGCGGTTCCTTCGGAACACCCAAATCGCATGGTTTTTATGGTGTTCTTTGGCGTGTCGTACTGCGCCGAATACAGGAGCTTTGGCGCTGCAGTTTGGTGTACGTGTAGAGGAAGAATGATACTTTATTCACATTATGACGGATCACTTTTATCTTGAATACAACGGCTACGACGAAGCCTCAAAGTTGGCTCCGGAACTATAGTGTGAGACCTTAAAAACATTTTCCAAATTGTTACATTTTCATAGTTTTTTTACCTTTTCTCCGTAACAGCCTGCTATTCCGTGTTTCTTCGACGATTACAGTACTGGCCCCTCGCTCTCCGATTTTCACTGCAGCAGCAACTCCGGTACTATCTGCTTGTGACGGAGCACTTTGTTCACTCCCACGATTTTGAGCTTCTTGATCGGTCGTTGAAGGATTGTGCGCTTTCACTGAAGGTAACGGCAACCCTTCTTCTTCTTGGCTTGATTCGTCCTCTACTGGTGTGCTGCAGGGTCTTAACTTGCGAGAGTGAACCTGCTGCACCCAAAAGGTACTGTAACTTCGGACTACCGTAGCTCTAAAAAAATTGTGCTAAATAACACAACCTTTCAAAACGGTTACGCGTCAGTTACGTGTACCGTACTGTACATCAGTTACGCGCACGTAACGTACTACATAAGCTACGTACCTGTAGACATATTTTTTCCAGATGTACAGTACACCAAGAGTTTCCGTTCCGGATCTAGCAAGGAGGATTAGTCCGTGCCTATATTGAGCGTTACCCCCGAGTCTAAACCACGCGTGTTTTTTTCAGGCGAAACGCCCGACAGCAGCGAAGCGAAGCGGAAAGGAAAAAAGAAAAGAAAAGAAGATTTTTCCTTTTCTTTTCCGCTTCGTTTCCTGCTGTCGGGCGTTTCGTCTGAAAAAAACACGCGTGGTTTAGACTCGGGGGTAACGCTCAATATAGGCACGGACTAATCCTCCTTGCTAGATCCGGAACGGAAATTCTGAGCATACTATGTATGTACGGTAGTAAAACGCTTTCATACGGCGCATCTTATTTATTCCACTATATCCTTTATTTTGATCGTCGACAAGTGGTTTCGTGAAATGTACACGTTGCTACAGCCAACATGTTGCTAGTATAGTCAAAGTGGCGCGTGGACCACAATCTCGCGAAAAAATATTTTATCGCGACTGACGCGTATCTTGTCGCGACTTGCACTAGTACCAGGAATAGATAACATTATAGAGAGGGGGGAATATATAACTGACGTGTTGAGGCGGAAGGAAGGACAGCGACCAAGTAGTTTCGTATATACGACTCGGTCGATGCGACGGAGTCGTATATAGGACCGAAAACAAACGCGAAAGGTCGCATATACGACCGAAAAAGTAGGTCGTATATGCGACGCGTCGTATATGCGACATTGCTAGTCGTATATAAGAACAAAATTTTGTTCGTATATACGACGCTTGGTCGTATATGCGACCCCCAGAGGTCGCATATACGACGCGTCGCATATACGACCGAGTCGTATATACGAAACTACTTGGTCGCTGTCCTTCCTTCCGCCTCAACACGTCAGTTAGATATTCCCCCTCTCTATAATGTTATCTATTCCTGCTAGTACTGATCGCGACTGCACGCCAGATTATGGTCCACGCGCGAACCTGACTGTACAACAGCTTAAAGGTTCGTACACAAATCGGACGTCTTCGCTCGTATCTCCATCCGCGTGCCACACCGCACTGACGCTGTTCTTCAGATCGCGCCACGTGTGCGTGATACTGTCGCGACGCGTCTTGCACTGGAACTTCCACCACTTGCTACCGCCGCCACTCTCCAGAAAACTGCCGAGCCTGCGCTGGGTGCCGTCCGTTGAGCGCGGTTGAAGACTGAATCCCTTGAAGCTGTCCGTACTGCGCTTCCCTTTCAGGGTCACTGAAAATAAAAATAAATAATAAATTGGTATAAAATAATAAATTGGCAAAAAGTAATAAATAAGAAAATGATAGATAGGCCTAGATAAATAAATAAATAAATAAATAAATAAATAAATAAATAAATAAATAAATAAATAAATAAATAAATAAATAAATAAATAAATAAGGTAGCGTGAGGCAAAAACCGCCCATGGAGGAAATTCGCCCACCTATGGCACTTTTACCCCTCATCAGGCCTAATGTTGACAAGCAATGGCTAGGAACGAAGAAAAAGAAGCAGAAGTTCCCCAGATAGATACATTTTCGAGAGCCAAGTTTTGAATGGGAGCAAAAGCGCCATAGGTGGACGGATTTGTCCCACAGTACCCAATACCTTGAATTCCAATTCCAGGCTTGTAGCACGAGGCACTGAGTCGAATGCGGTATGGGGGTCGTGTGTCGAACCTTCCTCCCTTGTGATTGGGTGTCATCGTGTCCAAGACAAGGCAAGGAGCACCATCTGGCCAAGCTAAGGCGACGGTGGCGAATATCGATAGCGGAATAATAAATGAAAACGAAGTGTACAAATTCCTCATGATGAAGATGGAATTATTTTAATATTAAAATAGACGCCATCTTACAGATGTGTGCATCTGTAATGATACACACTGTGCACAATGGACAGCGGCCTAATGCACGTGGCGAATTATTTTTCACGAAACTGTCAACGTATAAGTGTACTCCCCCTATGAGTTTGATTGAACGTACCGTATGCGTAAAGGGAAAGGAAAGAAAGGGATGCCACCAAAATGCAATCATGTATGCAATGTTGTACAACATTGTGTAAGTATGGTTAGTTTACAAAAGTGACCAACATTACATACGTACGTACGTAGTTAGATGTGCGGCCCAACAACATACGTACATACAGTACATACGTATACAACATACATACCTAGAATCCGTTTGAAGAACCTTATAGAACCGTGCTTTATCGTAGCCACTAGGGTAGCTACAGTAGCCACCGTGGTACATAAAAAGGTACACAATGCAATGCATACATGCACGATACGTTTCCGTGTGAAAAATGTAGAAAACTGTCAAAAACCGTCAAACTTACAACTGACAAACTGTCAACCGTTTCTTGAGTTACTGTAGGCATGCTGTACGTCTTTTACTTAACCTTGCTGGATTTAGCCTAGCCTAACGTATTGAATGCACATACGTACTTCAAACCAAACTGGAATGATAATCCCAGTGTTTATCCAACTCGTTAACTTAATTTTATTAGTGAAGAGGACAAACAAAACGGAGTGCCGGGAAAACGGAACACAGTTGAAGATGAAGCAAGAATATTCGATGACGTGTACGGTATGTACTGCAACTGCACGTACCTAGGCAGTATAATCATAAAGACACTGACTGACACCTGAGTGAATAAACAGCTCTGACTGAAAGCAAAATGGCGTTGAATCTTTGTACTGTTCTTATCAAATTCCTCAAGAATATCACCATAGAACCAATCGTGTTCTTAATTTTCTTTGCGCTCAACTTTATGCGCTTCACCTCTACCCTGTTCACAGAGACGGCGGTGTGCTTTCAGCGCATCAAAGAGCGACAGCCAGACATTGATTGCTATGCTACGAAGAGCTTTCAGCAATACCCAGGCGTTGAAGATGAGATTCAGTCCGTCGCAGTTCAATGGATCACATGGAGCATCAGCGCAGCCATGCCACCTTCGATTCTGGCAACCCTATTTCTTGGTACGCACGGAAAGAGAAGTACCATCAGGCTGGCTGGAATATTTTGCAGGGAAGATTTGTCCATACCTATACTGTGCGTGCTTCAGGTCTAAACAATGCGTATAAATTACTATTCGATGTAACGCCGATGAAAGGTTTCTTTTTCCTTCGATTCACTATGTTTCAATCGGGCGTTACGTCGAATAATTATACGCATTGTTTAGACCTGGAGCACGCACAGCATAAGCACGGACTAATCTTCCCTGCAGAATATTTCAGCGGGCCTCTGAGTAGAGATGGCGCGATATGCGAAAAAAAGTACTTTTTGCAAGAGAGTTAAATATTGTGGAAAAAGTATTTATTTCAGGTGCGTTTGGCGACATCTATGGCCGTAAAATCAACATCCTCATTGCCAGTGGCGGCTTTCTTCTGGTCAATGTGGGTTGGCTGCTCTATGGCTTCTTTCCGTATCAACCAGTATGGATCGTAATCGCATGGCATGGACTGCTAGGTCTTACTGGCGACCTTGGCAACACCCTCAGCTCTTCCTACTCCTACCTGGCTGATGCGGTAGAAGACCCAGCCAGCCTGACCCTGCGCATGTCAATCGCTGCATCCATGCACAACATTGCAATTGTGGTGGCCAGTGGTGTAGCAACAGCCTTTGTCCGAGGTATCGAACTGGTTTACATCCCCTTCATTGCAGTTGGCTCTATGACTCTCCTCTGGCTGTATACCCTCATTCGCATACCACAAATACCACCTGCAAAGATGGCGGCAGATAAAAAGAAGAGACTGGAAGAGTTAAAGGCAAAGAAAGCAAAAGAAGGTGCTGTAGAACTTCAGAACAGCCACAATGGTGCAGATGCGCAGGAAAATGGTGCCCTTCCCTCCAACCCTACTTCTATAAAGGATAGTGCTTGCAATCCACCTGCATCCACTGCTGTAGAAGAAGCAGTACAATCATCAAACAGCACAGCTTCACATGGAGGTCCTCTCAAGGTGATCATCAGTGTTCCACTGATGATTTTCAGCTGTGTGAAGGTGTTCTTCAAGAAACGTTCAGGTCATAAGCAGGCCTGCCTCTGGCTCTGTCTCATCACCTGCCTGCTGTATCAAGCATGTGCTGTACAACTGCATGACAATCTCACCAGTTTGTACATGTACCATGAGATCAAAACGAGTGACGGTGAACCTTGGGGCCCTGAAGAAGTGCTGCTGTGGCGCATGGCAGAGGCATGCTGCACCATTACAGGCAATGTCATAGGCGTCCTCTTCCTGCGCAAAGTCCTGAACATCCAGGACGCAGCTCTCATATGTCTGAGCCTGTCATCAGTCATGGCAGAGGCTTTGCTACTAGGGCTGGGGAAAAAGCCACAAATGATGTGGATCGCAGCTGCATCAGGTGTCCTGGGTCAAGTTGGAAATGCAGCATACCAGTCCTTCATGGGGGCCATTCATAAATAAAAAATAGCATTTCACCTTGTCACCTCAATAATTATTCAAACATCTTTGGACACCAGCGTCACTGCACAGCTAGTACTACCATGTGGATAGTGGCATGTACCTACTGTACTGGTATACGTATCTCTGGAGCACACTATGAGATCGATTAGAATTACATAGATCAAGAGTGGGGGACCCCACTTCTCCCCACAGGTGAACGTCTGGTCAAGATCCTGTCTGACTTCTAATATCACCCAGTTTTCTTTTATGCTATATGCTATGCAGGTACAAACTTTTCACAACAGTTATGTACAGTAAACATGCACAACAGACGCACAATGCATACAGTACATACAAATTACATAGGCATGCTCTCAGGTGAGAAACTGGCTGCTGGTGTACCAAAGAGTGTACATACAGTACATGCATGCACATGGGCAAGGATTTCCATCCTATGTGTATGTATGTACATGTACCAAAACCAATTATGAATGGCCCCCTCCCATGGCGAAACTGGTGGAGCCTGATGAGGTGGGCAAAGTTCTTGCAATCTTCGGTGTAGCAGGCTCACTTGGTCTACTGCTGACCCTACTGGCACTCCACAATGTCTACGCCCAAACTGTCTACTTCAACCCCAGCATTGTGTTCTATGTGGTGGCAGGCATTGTAGCATTCTGTATTCTGCTCATGCTGGTAGCCCACATACTTTTTATGCTGGACGTAAAGCGAGAGAGGAAGCAGAAAGTAGAAGGAAAATCTGCAGAAGAGGCAGTGAATGGACAGCTGGGAGATGTAGTGGAGAAGGATAATACTTGTACTCAATAATTATCCATCCCATATAATTTAGTGGCATGAAAATGGACAGTCCTGAATTAGGTAGTGATGATAAAGCAAGACTACGTCTGAAATATGTGTGATACAAACTTATCTTGTTCTGATAAATTGCATATTCATGTAGCCCCAATCATTATTGATGGAATCGGAATATGTATGTATGTATGTGAGTATGTATGTATACTATGAACCTACTGTACCAATCTCAAACTGGAAAAAAACCGCTGTTTGCTAAAGATAATCCAACTTGTTTAGCTAATATTTTCTGAACAAACAAAAGAAAGCAGCAAAGTAAGGGACCAATTGAAGTTTTGCAGCTGCACCAACCGAACAAAAAACATTTCAAGAAAATATTTTTCACAGCATTGAAAAAGCCAAGAATTCAAAATCATTGAACAAATTACCGTATTTTTGGGTGTATATCCCCCCTATTGTATATCCCCCCTAGTGTATAACCCCCCATTAGCAAAACATCAATTTTGTCCTTTGTATATCCCCCCTGGTGTATAACCCCCCATGTACTGTAAGGTACCTGACCTAGTACCTATTGTATGTAGCTGGTCCTATGCTAGCTATAGCTACTCCTACACCATGCTGCTATGCCTGTAGGCTTAGCTGAGCATGTCTTGTACTAACCCTGTGTTAACCGCGATTATGCCCTAAAACACATACTTTTGACCTCAAAAACATGCCTCTACACACCTCTCATAAACATAAATTTTGTCCTACGTATATCCCCACCCATTGTATATCCCCCCAAGTGTATAACCCCCATTGGACCTCTCAATTTTTGTATACCCCCATGGGGCTATACACCCAAAAATACGGTACATGTACAATTCTGCCAATTTTAATTGTTAGTCACCGTTTCAGATATGGATCCAAAATTCTAGCAGATCAAAGGTGCTTCAAACATTTTGGGGATTGCTTTTCCAGTTATTCCTGTCTGCTCAAACGAAAGTTTGCATCAACTGTATCAGCTGGGTTCAAGATGAAATTTAACTGCATCAATCTTAAACAACTTCTTAACTTCATAACCATAGAACCTATCGTGTTCCTGATTTGCTTTGCCATTACCTTCCTTCGATTCACCTCTACTCTGTTCACAGAAACGGCTGTATGCTTCCAGCACATCAAATATGAACAACAGTTTGACATTGACTGTTATGCTACTGATAGCTTTCAGCAATATGCAGGGGTTGAAGATGAAATTCAATCTATTGCAGTTCAATGGGTCACATGGAGCATTGGTGCAGCAATGCCACCTTCAATTCTGGCAACCCTATTTCTAGGTAAGAAAGAGAACAGTATAGAGATGGTATGATGTCAAGAAGATAATACGGCATACTACTGTATGCTAATTTTATAAGGACTACCTACCTTACATCCTACAAAATATTTTTCTACAGTGATTGCAAATCCACTGAAACGATTTTTAAAAAGTAGAAAATTAAGGTATATACGGACCCTTTCCAAAATAATAGCGGGGTTGGGCACGGGCACTTTATGAAACATCAAGGGGAGGGTGACTGGATGAAACGTCAATGTACTCAGAGGCAACTTCTACTGTGGCATGAAACATCAATCTCACCAGTTTACCCGTTAGTATGGGTTTCTCGACGTTTTCTTTCGTTGAACAGAGTATACTACAGTAAACAGGCTATATAAGGTCCTATCTTCATCGATCTCTCCTGAGACAACCAGGGCGAGTTGGAAAACGGCAGAGTACTCATATGAAAGAGCATCACCTGAACTTTTCGACAAGCGTCTGTGCGCAACTTGAAACGGCCTGTGCGTTGCGCAATCTTTGTTCAAACGATAGCCCCCAATATAAGGTTTTTCTGGAATAACTTTGCGTAGAGGCAACATAGAGCGGCGCCAGAGGTATCGATCGACTCGTCTCAGTGAGACGAATCGAATGGTATGCTGGATGTTGAAAAATACCCAGCGGTTCGTTCAGTAGCGCCAAATCGCATGTTTTTAGGGGTGTCTTTGAGACGTCGTACTGCGCCAAATACAAAAGCTTTTGCGTCGCTCTTTTTTTGTATGGATAGACCTAAGCTGGGTCTACTATGAGAGCAAAACTGCATGCTTGAATGTGCTGTGTGGCGAGCGCTGTAGCTGCTCAAAGTTGGGTCGGAAAGAGTCCGTATATACCTTAAGCCACTGCTTGCTTTCATAGGTGCATTTGGTGACATTTATGGCCGGAAAGTCAACATCCTCATTGGCGGTGGCGGTTTCCTCCTTATCAATGTGGTTTGGTGGATGTTTGGCTTCTTTCCTTATCTTCCAATCTGGGTTGTCATTGCTTTGAATGTCATGCTGGGTTTCAGTGGAGACGTGGGCAATACACTCAGCTCTGCTTTCTCTTTCCTAGCAGATACCATTGATGATCCAGCCAGCCTCACAGTGCGCATGTCAATCGCAGCCTCACTGCAGAATGTGGGGATAATAGTCGGCAGTGGACTAGCCTCTGCCATTGTTAACCATATGGAGCTGGTCCATATCCCTGTCATTTCAGTTGGAGCCATGGCCCTGCTATGTCTGTATGCACTGCTTCGCATACCACAAGTGCCACCAGTCGAAATGGCTGCAAAGAGGAAGAAGAAGAAGAAACTGCAAAGGTTTCAGGAAAAGAAAAATGATGACAAGGGTAGCACGGAACTGCAAGAAAATGGGTCCGTGCACAGAGCCAAGAGCGAGGACAACAAGGGTGCTTTGAAGCCACAGGAGCATGAAGAACTTCCAGTACAAATTACCCTGGCTGATGGACCCAACAAGAGTGCTGGTGAAGAGGAAAACGGTACTCTTCCTTCCAACCCTGTTTCCGAAGAGACTTCAACTGCTCACCATCCATCAATACCTGCAGATGAAGTGGTCAAGCAGTCGAGTGGTGCTGTATCACATGGAGGTCCTCTCAAGGTGATCCTCAGTGTTCCAGTGATGATTTTCAACTGTTTTAAACTGTTCTTCAAGAAGCGGTCAGGCCACAAGCAGGCCTGCCTCTGGCTCTGCCTCGTCACCTGTCTCCTGTATCAATCATGTGCAATGCAGCTCCATGATAGTGTGACCAGCTTCTATATGTATCATGAGATCAAGAAGGGTGGTGGCAAACCCTGGGGCCCTGCAGAAGTGCTTCTGTGGCGCATGGTGGAATCGCTCATCGCTATTGTGGGCAACATTGTAGGGGTTCTGTTTCTTCGCAAAGTCCTGAATATCCAGGATACCGCTCTTATCTGTCTCAGCCTTGCATCAGTCATGGCCCAGGGCTTGCTGCTGGGCCTGGGAAAGAATCCAGCAATGATGTGGATTGCAGCTGCAGGGGGCATTCTGGGTCAAGTTGGGAATCCAACATACCAGTCTCTTATGGGGCTGTTCAAAAATTGCAAAAGTTTGGCTACTACATCTTATTTCCAGTGCATGGATGGATACAGTGCAGCATGTGTGTATGTACTATGGTCCTTTGGTGGGGAAAGGGTGGGATGGGAAGTTATTGTATGTATTTGCAGAATTCTATATGAGCAATTTATGAACAGCCCCTCTTATGGCACAGCTGGTGGAGCCTGATGAAGTGGGCAAAGCTCTTGCCATTTTCGGTGTGGCTGGTTCCTTCGGCCTCCTACTGGCCCTAATGGGACTCAACAGCATCTATGCGCAAACTGTCTTCTTCAACCCCAGTATTGTGTTCTTTGTGGTTGCTGGCATGATGGCATTCTGCATTCTGCTCATGCTGGTTGCCCATGTGCTTTTTCTGCTCGACCTGAGGCGAGAGAAACAGCTGCAGGAAAAGGGTAAGAAAGAACAAGGCAAAACTGCAGAAAAAGCTATGGAAGAACCCCAGCAAACAAGTTCTGAAAGAGGAGATGAAAATGTTCCATCATAATTTTTGTGTGCAGAAAAATGGAATAGGAAACTTTTGACAGTAAAAAATATTTATCGGCCCCTGTGGGATGTCATTTCATACTTGATATTGTACTGAATAGGCAAGTCTCCCATTACGTTCACGACTGGAATAAATTATTGTCATCAACATCCATTCTACCATCGAGAGCTGGTTGTGAACAGACTGCGGGGCATAGCATGGAAGCATAGTATTCGTGGTTCGCATGCACATCATAAACCAGTGAAACCGTAGCACTGAAACAACACTGTTACAACTGTACAATACTGTAGACATTGACCAGAACTGAAGCATAGAAAAATCGAACCGTTCAATAAAACAAAACCCACAAAAAATATCTATGTAGCAGCAACATTTAGCCAGCAGGCAAGCAAAAGCATATTGTTCAACCCGATAATACAGTAGGAAAGAATTCGTCATGTGGGCTAGCAGAGCAGCACGCATAAACTGAGTTCAAAAGAACAAAACAATTCAATATTATAACGATGGTGGCTAAGAAACAGATCAAGAAAACGGGTATGCACAAACTATCTGAGACCCAAGAAAAAAGCGATTCCAGTAAGATGCAAAAGAAATTACCGTAGTTACATAAAGCTCATTCAGACCACAACAATTTCGACCATTAAAATAACAGCTCCATAAAAATTGGGCGAAAAAATTCACTCACCGTCAACCAACTGAAAATGAACCAAATGCTATCGCACCAGCAAACTCAGTATAAAATGTAGGCTTGAAAAAAACCAATAAAATGTAAACACGTCTACTTATTCAGAGCAGCAAAAGCCAATAAAACAGCCATGGACAAAAAAGAGAGACCTACGTAATAACCCCATACCCAACCCATCCATCTACACAACTATTCTATCGAACCATGACAAAACCAAAAAGGAAAATATGGTATACTAAAACAGATGCGCCAGAGAATCGAACGAACCCTGGATCTTTGCCAAGAAGCCACACACCCCATCACACGACTCTCACAACTTCTAAAACGCGAGACGGGTACAACAGACCCATTCCCCTCTTACTACACGTCAATCTCCAGAACAATATGGCCACCGCTACTTTACCCCATTGTACCCTACATTATAAACCAAGAAGCCAAGACACACACCCACACCCCACCCTCACAACTTCTTAAACGCGAACGGGTACATCCCCCTTCCCCTCTTCCTACAGCTCAACCTCCAAAATAGCACACCAACCCCCACCACCATTCCCAGGGCCAAGTATCGAGTCAGGTCTCCCTCCAGCTGGGGCGGTTCCAGAGCCGCCAAATCCTCCAGCGCCCTCATCTCCAACCTCCAGGTGGCCATGGCTGCAGGGTCGAAGGAGCGAAAGCGACCCTCAAGCGGGGGAGGGGGGAAAGAGGCGAGGGCGGCGCGATCCGCGTCCAGGCGCAGGTGGGACCATTCCTTGGGGCCCGGGTCCAGCAGGAAGCGGAGGAAGGTGGTGAGAGCGCCCGCGGCGACGGCGCTCGCGTGGGGGAGGCATTCGTCTGGAAAGGAAAGAAAGAGAGAGAACGAGGGACGTATTGTTGTGTTTGTAAGTAAATATTACCAAAAATATATAATTGGGCTTAGGGGAACAATGGAGCACACACTGTAAACGAAGGGGGCAATCACTGACTCATATTCGACCCAGTATAAATGGGGAATCTAAACCACGCTATCCACGCGCACGCACGCACGATAGGCCTATCCAATGAAGCTTTGTACCAACAAACAACCCCTCTCATAGCTCAATCGGTATGAGCCATCTTCATTCCCTCCGCTCCTCCCGAGTTCGATTCCCTCCTCCCCCTCTATTCTCCC
>JASAMW010004688.1:0-12542 GCA_030247985.1 Epsilonema sp. ZAB3_2
ATTTCATATTTAGGCTTAGGCTTAGGCTTAGCCCTACGTATGCACAAAAGATAGTAACTTCAATGTACAGTACATACTGACAAGCTGCTGCTTGAATGAAAGCAGAGCAGGAGCAACTGAAAGAGGAATGGAGTAGGAGGCTGTCTGAGTGATCAGTGAACGAACGGTACATACCCAACAGCATAGAGTCGAATTTCATATTTAGGCTTAGGCTTAGGCTTAGGCTTAGGCTTAGCCCTACGTATGCACAAAAGATAGTAACTTCAATGTACAGTACATGAAGCAGTCGGAGCAAAAACATGCATCTGAACTTACTAGCCCTTTAAGCGGGAAATGTCACACATATGTGATCCTACAAATAGGCGTAGGATCTTTTTTTAAAACCTACAATTGTTCGGTTCATTTTTGGGCTGAAAAAGTCAAATATCCTACAAAAAATATCTGACTTGGCAAATAGCTTTCTGGTTCAAAAAAGTGGATTCTGTGAGGATATTTTTTTGAAGGATTTTTGGCAAGTTGAATGATTTTCGAATAATCCTTAATTTTGAAATCTGACTTTTAAAAAACTTTCAAATTGTTGAGGATATTTTCATGTGGCAGGAGTTCCTTCAAAAAGTCCGTCTATTTTAAAGATATTAGAAATTATCACGGATTTAGAAAATGAAATTTCAGATATTTTATTGTATTTTCGATATCCTTCAACAGTCCAGCTTACGTGGCAGGGAGATGGACGTTACCCAAATGTGCAAAGTGAATGGCAAGGCAAACACAGGGCATGGCTTGACAGACTGGCTTAACCAGCTCCATAATGCCTGCTTAGCCCTGCTCAGCCCACGGCCCTCTCGTGGGCCCCTGAAACGTCAGTCGAGTGAATAATTTTTCCCTGTTTCCGCTGACGCTTTTTTCAATTCCGGGTGGCCCAAGGGCTTAGTGGGCGAGGGCATAATGAAGCTGGTTAACCACCCCTATTCCATCCGATTTCCCATAGAAAAAAGTAGGATATCCTCAAACGAAGCTGCTCACAAAATACGTACTGGGTTCGCAGATTTGACAAAATTATTGTTCAGGTAGGGTACTGGGGTAAGAACGGGCCATGGGAAAATCCGGCCACCTAAGTTTCAGGGCAGGCTGCATATCTTAGCAACCAATGGATCGACTAAGACAAATATTACACCAATCGATTCCTTGAACTCTCCTCTTTCAAAACAGCTATTTGATTCATCATTTGCTGCAGCAGTTTGAATGGGCTTAGGTGGCCGGGTATGCCCTATGGCTGGGGTTACCCCACAGTACCCCTAAAAGTTGCATAAATTATGTATACCTTCGAGAACACCATCCAAAAAAAGAAGTTGAGTATCCTCAAATGAGGCTACTCACACAGTACGTACTGGGTCCCTATTTTAGAGTCGTTTATCAATGAAATCCGTACAAAAATAAAGATATACGTAAAATAGAGCGCGTCCAAATTCACTTTGTACAAAGATTATGTGCCAGATGTCGTGTTATGAACTTCCACTATCCGTACCCATACGTCTCGCAGTCATACAAAATGCAGTGTAAGTTTCTCGGTTTGCATAGCCTCGAATATCGTAGACTTATACATGATTTGACTTTCTGCTACAAAATTGTGAAGGGCCTCGTTAGTATAGGAAATGGCAGTTTCTTGGCTGTAAATGCAAACAATACCCGGGCTGGTACATGTTATCATTTGCTGAGCAAAAATGCCAAGCTAGACACTAGAAAATATTTTTACAGTAACCGAATAGTCAATACGTGGAACGACTTAGACGAAACAATTAGAAACAGTGCATCAATTGCTATCCTAAAATCGTCTCTTGAAAATTATTCTAGCCTGAAGGACCATCTTGTGTATGGATTCTAATACTGTCAGCAAGTCCGCCTACAGCTTACGTACGTATTATTGTGACTGTTCATGTTTAAATATGTACTATGTGTGCACCTAAAGTCTGCATGGCCTTACTCCTGCATTCCATGTGCGTGGACCCAGTTGTATTAGTGCTGTGCTCGCTGGTGTTTTCCTTTTGCTGTGTCATATATTAGACCAGTAAAATATTGATTGAAATTGGGTAATGCCCTGCACTGCTTCTTGAATCACATTGGCCAATCGCTGATCCAGCGCCTTCAGTGATGTTCCCAATTGATGACTGTGCCACTATTTCGTGTACTGCTTTTGTTGCCATATTTTTACCTTGCATATTTCAACCCCCATCATATCTCAACCACAATTTCTACCACTACCATATTTTTGGGGGCTATACAAAAATCGAGAGGTCTGATGGGGGGTTGTACACTGGGGGATATACACTGGGGGGATATACATGGGACAAAATTTATGTTTTTGAGAGGTGTGTAGAGGCATGTTTTTGAGGTCAAAAGTGTGTTTTAGGGCATAATCGCGGTCAAAACAGGGTTATTCTAGTACAAGACGTGCTCAGCTAAGCTTATAGGCATAGTAACTTGGTGTAGGAGTAGCTATAGCTAGCTTATGACCAGCTTACATAGGTAGGCTAGGTACCTTCCAGTACATGGGGGGTTATACACCAGGGGGATATACACTGGGCAAAATTTGTTTTGCCAATGGGGGGTTATACACTGGGGAATATACAATGGGGATATACACCCAAAAATACAGTATGGTAAATAGACAAGCCATCCTACATATCTCTGTATGCATGAATCACTCTCGATCTGGGTAATGCCAGTATGAAACATCATTATGTATGTGTATGTATCATGACTGCATACAGTTCTAATGTACTATGTATGTATGGACGTAGGTTCACGACATCACCTGCAAGTCACCCATGGGTCATCCGATTCACTCATGGGCCCACTCCAATTGATGTCTAAGCTCAATCATCGTTTTTAATGTCAAGAGATAACTAACTTGTCCATGGCATGTGCTGGCATTGAAAGGGAATTGTTTACTACTTGTTTCATCCTGTTCTTCAGCAGTGTTGAAGAGCGCTTCTCTGGAAATGCACCTTAGGTACCTTTTTTATGGTCCAGTAGCCATTTTCCAAACATATTGGGACTTCCGCATTACATTGCTGACCAGTTTGCAATTTAACCCCTCCTGTATGCTGAGATATGTCTGCTGGTAGGCCCAATTTTCCCCCCACTTGCCCGCCACTTTTTTCAAAAATTCTTGACATCATTCTACTCCATTTTCTTCGCAGATTTCGGTTTGGGGCATGCCCCTTCGATATTTTGATGAATATGCCGTGATATAGTCGAAAACGAGGTAATTTTGGCTAATTTGATCATTTTCGTCAATTTTTGTGGTGTATTCATCAAAATTTCGAAGGGGCATGCCCCAAACCGAAATCACCGAAGAAAATGGAGTAGAATGATGTTAAGAATTTTTGAAAAAAGTGGCGGGCAAGTGGGGGGAAAATTGGGCCTACCAGCAGCCATATCTCAGCATACAGGAGGGGTTAAATTGCAAACTGGTCAGCAATGTAATGCGGAAGTACCAATATTTTTGGAAAATGGCTGCTGGACCATAAAAAAGGTACCTAAGGTGCATTTCCAGAGAAGCGCTCTTCAACACTGCTGAAGAACAGGATGAAACAAGTAGTAGGTGACTTACCAGACCCAACAGGTGACCTGTGGTGTGGTGAAAACTGTTTTTGGATGAGCATGATCAGTCATAAATCTTTCTTTCCAAATTACAGTTTGTTCAATCTGTTTTGTTTGTGTAAAAATTTTGTTTGTTTGTGAAATATTTTGTTCGTGTAAGATAGACGGAGCTGTGTGTTGTCCGGTTTTTAGGGTGGTGTGGTCCATGCTTGCATAGAGCCTATGATGCTTGGGTGTCATTTGGGTGTTGGGTGTTTGGGTGCGTGATAGTAATTACCAAAAGAAGAGGCACAAAACATCCGGAGATTTCGTCACATTTTCATCTTGGCCTAACACAGCCCATTTTACTGAAAGAGAAATTTCACTTCATGCCTTCTCTTTCTCCTCTGACCTGGCCTTTCAAGAACAACTTACCTGGAAAATTCGAATAAAAACAGCTTTCACCCTCTAAAAACGCAATGTCTCAGCCTCAGGACATGTCAGGGATAGTATAGTGGAGGCATTTTTGTCCTCAGAAGTCGGCGCTAGGCTTCTGTCAGCGTCCGATATCTCCCAGAATGCCGCTACTCAGGGCGGTGTAGTGAAAGATGTCTCAATTTTGGACGGGTACCTGAAAAGACAGGTGGTAGGCCCTGTGGACGTGGTTTCTTCTGGCAGTGGTGGCAGTAGTCCTATCGATGTCACTTGTCGGATGCTCTCAGGAAAAAGTCTGACGCTCAACGGGGTCGACCCGCAAGACACCGTCCAGGACTTGAAAGCCATTATTCAGCAACGTAGCGTAAGCTTTGAAGCTATTCATTTGACACGCGTGTATGTGTTACGTATGTAGTTCATAGTATGTACGTGTTGTTACATATTCGTGTTGTGGTTGTGGGGGTGTATGTACATATACGTATGCGATGTACGAGCAGTTTTGTACCTTGTAAAGCTTAGATACATTTTGGGGAGGGATTAAGCCATTTTTTGAAGCCGGAGGCCCAAAATAGCTGCTATGTCCTGTGATGTCCTGCGATAAGAGTCTCATAATGCATAGCAGGTATGTGTACGTACAGTACCTACACTGTGCTTTGCTTTGCTACGTTACATACAGTACTCGATCCATGTTTTTTGCAGATGAGAACATCTCAGATCCCGACGACGTTCGAATCATTTTCCTTGGCCTTCAATTGGGTAAGAAAGATTCGAGCACACCCACCCTTCGTTCAACCGCGTTCACACTTTGACGTCCAAGTACGCCGCCCATGCGTCCGTATATGTCGGACGTACGGACGTTTTGTGAACACGGCATCACCCTTTTGAAGCAGCACTGGATTGAGACTAGTTCCCTTACGCACGCAGTGAGCAAAACTCAGTTGTAATTCATAGTTTAGTCACGGTTCCAACTCACTACTAGGGTACTATGGGGTAAACCCGGACACCTAACCTTTTCTGAACTTGCCGCTTCAACAAATGATGAACATGGTGGCTCATTTGAAATAGGAGAGTTCAAGGAATGGATTGGTGATAGAATACTTGTCTCAATCGGCCGTATGGTTGCTGAGATATACTAGGTGTCCGGGTTTACCCCACAGTACCCTACTTTGTACGAAACATGCCACACAAAGTGATAATTCGGCGACATAATTAGCAAACTATGTATCTTACGTTCATGACAGTGAGTTTTCTATTGTGTATTCACCCAATGTTGCCCCAATTTTTGCATTTAGTCGCACGTGGTAATGTGGGATAATTTGGGTCAGCGGAAAAAGCTGGGCTACTGAAACAATAACTACAATATGACCTATCTCACTTATTGAAACGCGTCAAACAAATCATGACCCAAATTCCCCTCCCATAACCATACGTGCGTACATTTTTCTCTTCTTTTCTGTACAGAAAAGCAGCGCACGCTCGCCTCTTATCAGATCACTAACAACAGCGTGTTGCATCTTCTGTTTCGTGTGGCGCCAACCGGTTTGGCTTGGCTGTGGTGTGGCATCGCTTGGACTCGCGCGGTCTGGGATCTCCTAGATTCAACTGCGATTTCAGGGGCGCGTCTGAGAAGCAGTCGTTCTATCGCGGCGGATACTTGTATCAGCGTCCCTACGGCAGCTACAGAGTCGCCTTGGATCCGGTATGCACGTGGGGGTAACTGGGGGTAAATTCCGCCACAAAATATGGATTGGGTAGCATACGTAAAACGTGGCGACTGGTGGCTTACCCGCCCCCACTCACGTTGGAAAGAAGGAAATGCGCTCGACGTACACCCGGAGCATCCATGGCTGTCCATGCCTTTTCGTGTAAGCCATGGACACGTTGAGCGTACTGTACGTCCAGCGCATGTCTCCGATGTGAATGAGCCATCAGGCAGGAGGCAGCCATGCTACGACATACATACGTACTACTGTACGGTATGTGGCTTGTACCTTTTACGTACAGTACGAGGCGATCGAATGGGCGAGGTCGCATTTAGCACAGCGCACGCGTACGTATAGCGCTTTTCGTTACCAAACTTGTTTATTTTTATGCGCATCGCCTATTTACTTTTTAGACAAATAGCCGCCACTTGTTGGTTACTTGGCTAAAAAGTAAATAATATGTGCATGAAATGAACAAATTTTGCAAGAAAACGCTACCGTATTTTTGGGTGTATATCCCCCCCCCCCCATTGTATATCCCCCCCCAGTGTATAACCCCCCATTGGCAAAACATAAATTTTGCCCATTGTATATCCCCCCCTGGTGTATAACCCCCCATGTACTGGAAGGTACCTAGGCTACCTATGTAAGCTGGTCATAAGCTAACTATAGCTGCTCCTACCCAAGCTACTATGCCTATAAGCTTAGCTGAGCATGTCTTGTACTAGAATAACCCTGTTTTGACCGTGATTATGCCCTAAAACACATACTTTTGACCTCAAAAACATGCCTCTACACCACTGATGTCAGAGTAAAATTTACCGGTACTTTACCCGGGTAAAATGGTCGATTTTGGGCCGGGTAAAATTACTTTACTTTACCCGATGCAATGGCTTATCGGGTAAGGTTTACCGGTACCCGGCAGAGTGGACGCTTACCCGGGTAAAAATGCTGAAAGTGCGGGTAAGTATGGCTAATACTTACCCGATTTACTCGGCCCATACTTTCTAGTACTTACCCGGGTAGATGTGCTCGGGTAAAGCTTGTGCTCTGGACAGATTAGCTCTGCGTGCATCAATTTCTGAATCAGTCAGACAATATTATAAACGTACCAACCTTCTATGTACAATGTGTACACATACAGTACTCTGGGTGGGGTAGATATGTTATGGTTTGTTTGTAATCTACGCATGTGCATGTATGTATGGGCAGGGGAACATTGCAACCAATTTCAAAGCAAAAATCCCCTACCTATGTACTTACTCGATTTTACCCGGGTAAAATGCTTCACATGGGTTTACTTTACCCGTTTTGACAAGGGCCGGGTAAAGTTACCTTACTTTACCCGGGATTGGGCATACCCGGGTAAATTACTTTACTTTACCCGTTTTCATTGCATACCGAGTTGACATCAGTGCTCTACACACCTCTCAAAAACATAAATTTTGCCCAGTGTATATCCCCCCCCATTGTATATCCCCCCCCCCAGTGTATAACCCCCCATCAGACCTCTCGATTTTTGTATAGCCCCATGGGGCTATACACCCCCAAAAATACGGTACTTCGTGAACATTCTCCCGCTGGCTGCGCATTGCTTTCAGCGCTTCTGCCCACTCCTCATCCTCTTCCTCCTCCTGCGTTGTTGTGGTTACCTGTGCTAGGCCGTCGCTGTTCGAGTTTGCGTTTTTCGCGCCCGAGACGGATCCAGTCGAAGTCGTGGTTGTCGACCGTCAGCCACGTCGAGCCAGAGTCTGACGAAAGAGTGAGCGATAGGCCTCGTACGCCGGCTTTCTCTCCCTGCTCCGCCTCTTGACACAGCCAGATCAGACGATGAACACGTGTCTCCATCCACTACAACAGCGCCACCCACAACATTGGCTGACAGTTCGTCATTCGACTGTGTACATGTACGTACATTACATACGAACTACTGGAAACCACTGTTCCTACGTAGGTGCACGAAGAGCACCATGCAGTCTCAAAAGGAAAAGAAACCTGTGCGTAAGGATAAGGTATACTTGTTCGTTGGCGTAACCGCAGGCTTCCTTCATCTCCGCTAGCTACTATACAAGCTACATGCTACTATACAAGCGCATTGCATAGGATAATAAGAAAGAATTCATAATGGCTTACCAAGAACACCCAAAGCAGAGAAAACGCGGGCAATAATAATATCAAAATTTACCTACTTGTCTGTATGTCATGCGTAATACGATACCCACCCTATTTATCTATCAAAGTCTCAACCTTCATCTTACATAGGAACGTGTCACTACTTAGAAAGCATGTACAGAACGTACACAAAGTCCCCCATACGGCACTAAACCAGAAAGTCAAAACTAGAGAATCAGTTGGATTGGCAAGCAGCGTTGTGTCTCTTTCTCTTCTCAAAATAGGTAAAGTACAGTAAACAGTACATTCAACACGACATATGTAGGGTACTGTGGGGTAAACCCGAACACGAGGGTAAACCCGGACACTATTCGCCTTGCCCCATAAGAGGCGGTGCCGTTTTCGCCCTCCTCGCCGATTTTTTTAGCTGCAGTTAGCAAACGCGTAAATAAAGCCGAAGAAATTACTTTTTCAAAAATATACCAAAATTGCAAAAAAGAAATTGCTTCGGCGTGCTTTGCGCGTTTGCTAACTGCAGCTCAAAAAATCGGCGAGGAGGGCGAAAACGGCACCTTCTCTTATGGGGCAAGGCGAATTCTACCAATCGATTCCTTGAGCTCTCCTCTTTCAAATGAGCTACTACGTTCGTAATTTGCGAAGTGGCTAGTTCAGAAAAGCTTAGGTGTCCGGGTTTACCCCACAGTACCCTACATATAACTAACACGCGCAGGTACGTCAGTACTACTAACTAGTATTGCTACGCATCTATCTGCACACATCATTTTCCCTGCCCAAAACAAAAGAATCCACTTCAAAATGCATCATTCAATCTATTGAAAACTACCTCGTACTTATCTCTTTGCATTTGCAATGCCCTTATTATTGTTTGACTGCGCCGAAAACTGGCAAATGATGAGCTCAAGTATTAGAGAATGCGAAGATATCCGTAGTCGCGTAAAACTCTTTCGCGTAAAATAGCATATATGCCTATAGCATTACTATTCTTCCAATATGTCCGTGAATTTCACGCGAAAAGTCTTCCGCTCTTGTAGTAAGAGTATCTCCGCACTATGTCAGTGCACCGACTATTTGTTGTCCGTGACCGAATGCACACGTGATTTAGAGCTCCTTGAAGCAGATGCCATAAGGTCGCGTTTCTCCAACTGGAGTGACGTAGTAGTCGCCGTGTGTGGAAGGCGTCCTCTCCTCAGGAATGCGCAGAATTGAGGACGGATTTACTCGACTCTGAATAATCACCTGGAAAATAATCGAAGAAGCCGGTAAATGCAGATGAAAATGTGAGCATTTTGCAGATGAATTTGCGGCTATAGGTACATACCGTACATACCTTACCAGTGAAGCATGTCACACCTATTTTGCTTTTCGTCAGTGTTGCACTATCTACCGTACGTGCATACGTATCTAATCTACTGTCTAGGTAAAGTATACTAGTATAGTCACCGGGACGATCAAGACCGTGCTTGACAATTTTCGCGCTCCCGTAGCAATCTTAGTAAATCTGGCATTTCTATACAAGAATAGCAAGAGTGTTTGAAAAAGGGTCGAAAAGCCGGTTGCTATTCTTGTATAGAAATGCCAGATTTACTAAAATGCCACGGGAGCGGCAAAATTGTCAAGCACGGTCTTGATCGTCCCACTGACTATACTTCGTAGCGCGAATGCACGTAAGAGAATAAAGTACTGTGTTGTATGTACATGCATTCCATCCATGTAAAGCGCTCAAGCACAGGCAGTACGCAGTACACGAAGTGTAGCGTCATTAGCACACAACGTACGTGTTGTACTGTATGCAACAGTACGTCAAAGTATAGCCTGTGTATTGCACCGCATGTGTTCTCCCAAACCGCACTGTACTGTACCTTGTACTGCTTCCCTGCGTACTGAATCTCCTTGGCGTAGTCGGCGGCAGTGAAGTAGGAGGGAGTGGTGAACCATCCGTCACTCCCCGTCCACCCTGCCACATCCCCAGCCTGCAGTAGGCTCCGGCCCGTCTTCGCCATACCCCGACCCTGGAGCAAGCCCGTACCGTGATAGGCCACCGCCCACTCCTCGTCTTCCGACTCTGCGCGAATTCGGCCTCCACCCAGCCAAGACGTATCCGATCCGTAGACGCTCTGAAACAAAATGTAGTTGCAAAAGTGGGCGAGCGACGATCGCAAACAGGCAAGACGATGAGGATAATGGAATGAGGTTGCTAAAGAGCACTGCACACACGAGTATCGCATTTTTGGCTGTATAAGCCCGATGGGGCTATACAAAAATCGAGCAGGTCTGATGGGGGGGTTATACACTGGGGGGGGGATATAACAATGGGGGGGGCGACAACATGGGCAAAATTCCAAATTTTCGAGAAGGTGTGTAGAGAATACTCATGTCATACTCGGTATGCGAATGAAAACGGGTAAAGTAGAAGTGATTCTACCCCCGGGTAGGCCGCAATCCCGGGTGAGTAGGGAAAAATCGTACCTGGCCTCCTCAAAACGGGTAAAGTAAAACCCATGTGAGAGCATTTTACCCGGGTAAAATCGAGTAAGTACATAGGTAAGGGGACTTTTTACTTTCAAATTTGGTTGCGATGTTTCCCCCGCCCCACTACATACAATGCACACATGTGTAGATTATCACAAACAAACCATAACATATCTAACCCATCCAGACTAGTACTGTATGTGTATACATTGTACATAGAAGAAGGTCGGTACGTTTATAATATTGTCTGACCGATTTCAGAAATTGATGTACGCAGAGCCAACTCTGTCCAGAGCATAGAGCTCTCACCCTGAGTACATCTACCCGGGTAGGAGTACTAAAGTATGGGCCGAGTAAATCGGGTAAAGTATGAGCCATAATATGACCCGCACTTTCAGCATTTTTACCCGGGCAAATCGTTTACTCTGCGGAATGCCTTACCCATAAGCCATTGGATCGGTAAGTAAGAAAGTAATTTTACCCGGCCCAAAATTTGTACCATATTTACCCGGTAAGTAACCGTAAATCCGACTCTACATCAGTGGTGTAAGGAGGTACTGTTTTTGAGAAACTAAATAATATGGTGTTTAGGGCATAAATCACGGTCAAAATGTTAGGTTTAGTACAAGAGATGTCAGCTAAGCTCATAGTATAGTAGCTCTCGGTAGGCAGGCTAGCAGTCAGCTATAACCAGCTTACATAGGGAGCCTAGGTGACGCCTTCCAGTAACATGGGGGGCCATACACCAGGGGGGCATATAACAATGGCAAATTTTAACGTTTTGCCAAATGGGGGGGTTATACAGTGGGGGGGATATACAATGGGGGGGGGGGATGGGGACCCAAAAATGTACGGTAGCGTTTCTGCACTCCCTGTTCATCCATGCACATATCACTCACTTTTTTAGCGAATAACGAACAAAGTGGCGGCCATCCCGCTTGAGAAAGTAAATAGGCGCATGCGCATAAAAATAAACAAGTTTGGTAAACGAAAAGCGCTATACGTGGACGCGTGTGCTGTGCAAAATGCGACCTCGCCCATTGCATTCGCTCTTGTACCGCGCTTAAAGGTAGCAAGCTACATACCGTAACAGTAGGACGTATGTATGTCGTAGCACCGGCTGCCTCCTTGCCCCATGGCTCTATTTACATTGGCAGACATGCGCTGGACGTACAGTAGCGCTCAAAACAGGCGTATCCATGGCTTACACGAAAAGGCATGGACAGCGATGGATGCTCCGGGTGCTACGTCGAGGCGCATTTCCTTCTTCAACGTGAGGTGGTGGTAATGCCGTTAGTTGTGACGTTTCACTTAGATGCTACCCAATTGATATTTCGTGGCGTGAATTTACCCCCAGTTACCCCCACGTGCATACCGGATCCAAGGCGACTCTACGGCTGTAGGGACGCTGATAAACATCGTCACAGAACCACTGTTTCGATACGCGCCCCGCAAATCGCAGTCCAATCGTAGGTAATTGAAATCGCGCGAGTCCGAACTACTACTTAGTGAAACAAGTTGTTGGTGGCTACATCAGAAGATACAAGACAATGCAACAGGCGATGGTTGTCAAGCGATTGTATAAGAGGCGAGCGTAGGCGCTGCTTTGTACAGAAAAAGAAGTAAGACGTAATGACAGATGGTTATGGAAAAGGGAGAATTGGTAAAGTCATGATCCTGTTTCTTTTTTAACTTATATTTTCAATAAAGTGAGTATAGGTCATATTGTAGTTATTGTTTCAGTAGCCTCAGCTTTTTCCGCTTACCAAATTATCCCACATTACCACGTGCGACTAAATGCAAAAATCGGGGCAACATTGGGTGAATACACAAATAGAAAACTCACTGTCTATGAACGTAAAATCAATAGTTTGGTGAATTATGTTGCTCAAATGATGACTTTCTCGCGTGGCGCCATGTTTCTACAAGTAGGGTACTGTGGTAAGAAAACCTGGTACACCGACCAGATTTTAGGAAGCCATATGGCCTATCCCCCCTAGAATCCTATTCTCATCACCAACCCATCCCTCGGTTTTTTATTTTGAATCAGGTGACTCATGTTCATCATTTGTTGAAGCGGCAAGTTCAGAAAAGGTCAGGTGCTTCGGGTTCCCCACCGATAGTAACCTGAGTAGTGAGCTCGGTGGAACCGTGACTAAACTATGAATTACAACTGTGCTTTGCTTTAGCAATACGAAAAAGACCCAAACTCAGTACCAT
>JASAMW010004692.1:0-11012 GCA_030247985.1 Epsilonema sp. ZAB3_2
ACCCATTCCTTGATTACCGGTGCTTAGGTCCTCTATGACTTCAAGGGATAGGTAGCGAACAAAACACCTGGGCCAGCAGGCGGGATGGAGGGAGACGAGGCAGCATGCGATGTGTGCAAGCTCCTTGCGCTAGGATATTGCGATCTTATGAAAGAAGAATGCACCACACAGAGGCAGGAAAGTTCACACAGCATGCAGGGCGATGACAAAATAAAGTGAAACCCAGACTCCAAAACTGACCGTCGAAAATTGACGCCTCTCCTCCAATCCGCAAGTACACTGTAGCTCGAGTCTGCTGCCAGCTTACATTAGGTAGGTAGGTTCAGTTCAGGTACTTACCTATAGTACATAGGGGGATATGCATGGGACATTTTTGTGTTTGAGGCGCTTTCCGCTGTTGTTTGCTGAGCGGAATGAAGCAAAGCAGCAAAAAGAAGCAATCAACAAAGAAATGTTGGTATATTTTTATGAGTTGTTTGCTTGCCAGAAGTGGGCGCAAAAAGTTGTTGCGCGCTCAAATTTTTCCACATATTCTGCTAAGTCTATATCGAGAAAGTTAGCGCAGCTCTCTATAAGGGTTTTCCCAAACCCTTAAAATGGGCCGGACCCGCCGGCCGGCCGAAGGATTAGCGTGTTCCCAATGAACCAAAAAGGGCCGGCGGTCCGGACTTTTTCGTCCCAGCCCAAGACATCGGACGAAACGGACGAGCTTTTGTTTCCTCCCTCTTGAGTGGTCATAAAGAGGATTAGAGTCAGCGTGGGGGAGAAGGAAAAAGGAGGGAGGAGGGGGAAGATCCGATTTGCTCAAGAGGAAGGCGAAGGGCTTTGGCCAACTTTTGTTCCTTATGTTTGGTCCGGCCCACTTATGTTTTGGTTCGGTCGGCCGGCCGCGAAAAAATCATTGGGAAAACCCTTTATACTGTACATGTATGCGTTCAACAATCTCTCGCTCTTTTACCACATGAATCAGTCTATTCCCTCATTTATATTTGTATTGAGCATATTCTCCATCCTCCATTGTTGCTTCTCATTGGGTTTGGAACCCAAAGACCAATTGTACTGTATGGACGACAATGCGCCAGGGAAGCGCCGCCTTTGCCGACGCAACTTACTTTTCGGAAATGCAGTGTGTGTGAAGTTCAGCTATTTCACCCTGGATGGTGTGAAAATTGATCAGCGCTACTGTGATCAGATTGGTTCCGATTGTAAGCATAGATATCAGCTGACTAGTGAGAACGAATGTCGCTCTGGGATGATGGAGGGACAAGGAGATGCCATTGCATGCTGCTGCAACCGTCACAGCTACTGTAACCGGGCTCCAATTCCGATGATCAGTCTGGCTCTTGCGATTATTCTCACCTTCGTCGTTGTTCGAGTACTAATTGCTTGCAGCATGTGGTGACAGTGAGCTTGTGTACGTAATGTGTAGGGGGGAAAGATAGCTTGCTGCAACCGTCACACATAAACTACTGTAACCGGACTCCAGTTCTGATGATCAGTCTGGCTATGTTGCGATTCTACATATTCTCAAATAAAGTCTCACGCGGGTTTTTCTGATCCAACTTTGAGGCTTAGATCGTACATAGCCGCTGTATGTAAGATAAAAGCGCTGACTCGTAGTCTCAAATCTCAATAAAGTATGACCCTTCCTCTACACTTGCACCAAACGGCATCGCAAAAGCTCTTGTATTTGGTGCAGGTACGACACGCCAAAAAATACCCCAAAAACCATGTGATTTGGGTGTTCCAAAGGAACCACTGGGTATTTTTCAACATGCAGCATGGCAAACCATTCAACCCGTCTTTACGAACGGAATTGAAACTCGCTTTGGTTGGCCTAGGAGAGATCAAAACGTGTTCTGTATGGTATAGCGTTGTCTGACATTTTTTGGGTGAACTCGTGAACATGATGTTTCCAGTAGCCCTTTATACATCCGGAACAAGAAGTTGCAGCTGGACTACAGCGGAAGTCTTTTTTCGAGCAGCATAGTCCACGCATGGACTTCAAGAAGGATGATGCGTGGACCTCTAGAAGGATGGCCCATGGACTCCCAAAAAACATCAGCGTGAGACCTTAAGGCAAGGTTTCCCTGGTGTGTGCATTGTTCACGGACACCCTCAAAATTTCGCATTTCCTATTCGGTTCATAAATAAGTACTACAACACATGGGGAATCGAATGCAAAAAACCGCATCTCAAAATTCGCCCTCGTTGACGAGTTATAGATGCGCAAACCCTCCTGACCTATTTTAAAGCGAAAATTACATAAAATGCATTCTTTTCAGGTTCCAGTGGACGCAGCCGGCTGAAATTTTGTACACACATACCCCCTATGGGACCCTACCTGCAGGGAAATTTTTAGCTTTCTAGCCCTCTTCACACTGGAGTTATGGCGTTTTACAGTCAATTTCCATGCAAACTGGGGCTAGATTTTTTAGGTTATATGCCTATAGCTCATTAGATACAGTACCGGCCGCTCTGAAAATTTTTATCCCTTTAGGTAACCCATTATAGTTTTCGAAAATACAAAAAGAAAAAATTCGGTAGTGGTCCATGAAAGAGAATGGTCCTCATGAATAGTGAAAAATGCAGGAAAAATTTTCCCGCCTTTTTCTATTATTCAAGATAAATGAGCAATACCACTGGAGCTTCTTCCTAAAAAGTAACCTATCTTATGTAGAATTTGATGTAGATTTCAAAAATAAAATTAGTTTTTCAAAAAAATTTAACCCCTAGCATATAATTGTTCAAAAGTAGTATATTTTTGAGAATTTTGGGTAAGGGTTAAATTTTTTTGAAAAACGAATTTTATTTTTGAAATATACATCAAATTCTACATAAGATAGGTTACTTTTTTAAGGAAGCTCCAGTGGTATTGCTCATTTATCTTGAATAATAGAAAAAAGGCGGGAAAATTTTTCCTGAATTTTTCACTATTCATGAGGACCATTCTTTTTCATGGACCACTACCGAATTTTTTCTTTTGTATTTTCAAAAACTATAATGGGTTACCTAAAGGGATAAAAATTTTCAGAGCGGCTGGTACTGTATCTAATGGGCTATAGGCATATAACCTAAAAATCTAGCCCCAGTTTGTATGGAAATTGACTGTAAAACGCCATAATCTCCAGTGTGAAGAGGGCTAGAGGCTAAAAATTTACCTCCAGGTAGGGTCCCATAGGGGATATGTGTGTACAAAATTTCAGCCAGCTGCGTCCACTGGAACCTAAAAAGAATGCATTTTATGTAATTTTCGCCTTAAAAAGGGGTAGAGGAGATTTGCGCATCTATAACTCTTGTCAATGAGGGCGAATTTTGAGATGCGGTTTTTTGCATTCGATTCCCCATGTGTTGTAGTACTTATTTATGAACCGAACAGGAAATGTGAAATATGGAGGGTGTCCGGCCTTCTATAGTCAGACTCTCACACGACTCAGAAACCTTGCCTTAATTGTCATTGGAGTGAAGTACCATTATTTACTTGCAGCATGTGGTGACAATGAGCTTGTCATAGTACGTGTTCACTGCACACAAGTCAGTACTACATATACTATGTAGTATGTATGTATGCATTTACTGTACGTGGTGTAGAAAGTGTAGGTGAAAAAATATCCGTGAATACCGTACATAGCCCCTCATGATACACAACCAGCACCATTACGTTCAATGGTCAACTATAGTCTGGCCAATAGCAGTTGGCACTTGGACTCAAGGCGCATTGCATAAAATAGATTTACAAATGCGGATTTCTGTCCACGCTTCATGTACTCCTATTTAGCAGAAGTACATGCAAACTACGCAACTCGCCTTGAGTCCAAGTGCCAACTGCTATTGGCCAGACTATAGCACGGCCACTCCAAAGTAAAGCTAAGATACCTAGCCTTCCTGTTCTTTTTGGCATGTACAGTTCAGTTACAGTTGGCAGTACAGTTCTTGTGCATTATAATATGTATAGGCCTGTGCACCAAAAGACAACTAAGCGGCCATATCCCCCTGGCATCGTCACCTCTGGCGCGGGGTGCGGGGGTGACGGTGTGGCATCCATATACAACATAAGATGCTCTATAACAATATAATGGCGCACAAGATCAGAGAAGCAGTTGACTTCGAACCAATCGAACGTCGAAGCGGCAGCTACATATTAGTTCTTTCGCAGTGCACGATTATTTATTCTGGATGGCCCAGAGATGACAAACACCTCATTCCACTATTCCAGGAAGGCAATTTCTGAAATTTACTGGCCATCAGTGGGCGCCACACGCGCTCAAATTTGAGATCCCGTGTGAACTGCCACCGTCAGGCACCAGACAAACCACGCACGCACATCAGACAGCCTTAACATTATTTTGCAGCACATATTAGAGATACTTTCCTGCTGCTTGTTTCCAAGCGTTGAAATGTGAAACAGTTGCGATATGATGTTTAGTTCAGCTGAAGGATTCCTCGTAGGTCCCATCTGTCTGTTCATCTTTGACAAAATATTGGTACTGAACGCAAGGGTGCTGAGGCTGCAGGTCATTGATGCTCAGTTACTGCCATCTGGTATGCAGAACTATTTATTTACTACTATACTATGTATGCCCTCTTGTGCCAAACTTTTCTCAAATAACGCATCACCCTGTTTCCATATTCCAATGGTCGTCTTTTTTCAGAAGTGACCCACATCCAGTTTAAGCGTCCACCCAACTTCCACTTTCGCTCTGGACAGTACATACGCGTCTCCTCTTCTGCAATCGGACACGTGAATGACAAGCACGCCTTTTCGCTCGCTTCTGCGCCTCAGGACCCGGCCATCTCTCTATACATAAAAGCAGTGGGCAAATGGACCTGGAAGCTCAGAACGCATGTGGAACAGTGCCTACAGAACAAGGCTCCGCTACCTGAGGTGTCATGTGCTAAGATATGGACCAGTTACGCTAACGCTTTTTTAGGTGGTCGCAAGGCGGCCCCGCGGTGTTTAGTGTAAGTTTAGATTGGTGCTGATGCTGATATGGTCGTCGACGTCGTTTGATGTTGTACACTCCCAGATGACTGAACGACTTCTGTGTCTTCCTTGGTACACATCTAAATTTACACTATCGCGGGGCCACCCAAAAATCTTAGCGCAAGTGGACAATACAGTGCATTTTGATGGTAGGTAGCTGGTAACTAAATGACGTTATAATGTGCTGATGTAATTTGGTGCAGATCAGGCTGGATGGGCCATATGGAGAAGGCAATCAAGACTGGTTGTCTTACGAGGTGGCAGTCTGCATTGGAGGTGGCATTGGCATCACTCCTTACGCCTCTATTTTGCGCGACTTGGTCTTCTCCACGGCTGGAAGAAAGTTCTCCAATGTGGCCTGTAAAAAGGTTCGATTATTGCCATTAAAATGTGAACCTAACGACCAGATGGTTACCGTAGGCTCATGTTTTTTTAAAGGTATACTTCATTTGGATATGTCCGAAGCACGAAGATTGGTTTGTGGATGTATTGAGAGATGTTGAGGAAAAAGACGAGCAGAGACTTCTGGAAACTCACATTTATGTCACCAGATTCTTCCACAAGTTTGACCTCAGAACCACTATGCTTGTAAGTTCTTACAGTTCGCCCTCGCTTTATGTACATGGAATAATAATTCTGTTGTAAATGAGTTACTTCGCGTTTTGTAGTACATTTGCGAGAAGCATTTCCGAGGTTTGTATGGCAAGAGCATGTTCACAAATCTGAGAGCCGAACACCACTTTGGGCGACCTGATCTGAAACATCTGTTGCAAGTTGTACAAAAACGCCATCATGATGTAAGCCAAAACTTGATTTTTTTGCGCTTTGCCGACGTACAGTACTATCCGCAGGCATTTTTCAGCAGCTATCAATTGGCGTCTTCAGCTGTGGCCTACCAGCTATGAATCGAAATGTGAAGGAAGCTTGCCAATACACCAATCGAAAGGGCAGGCTGCCCACGTTTAGGCATCAGTATGCAAGTTTTTGAGCCACCGGTATTACGTTACCTACGTACATACATCATAATGCTTACTGTAAATATTTTTTGTCTATATTCCTGGCTAAAAGTTTAAAATAAACAATGTTTTACGTTTTACCAAAGCCTCTGTATTACTTTACTTGTCAAAATAGCATTGATTGATGTTGTGGCTTGTAATAATTGCGATAACATTTTGTAAAAGCTTCTTCCAGAGATTTATGATCAACCATGGAAGGCACAAAAGAACTGGCTCAAAAACTCTACTTCTTCGCCAACATCGAGCTCATGATTTTTATGTTCAATGTGGCCGTAGGATTTCTTTTTCCACTGTTCCAACCTTTCATAGTTTGGAAACAGTGCATCACCCTCTGGTCACCTGCCACGGTGGAGCAACAGATTCTGCCACTGTCCATACTGGAAGAATTCTGCAACAGTCTCTTCAAGCACAATGTGAGCGCAGCTGAACTGCAGCCGACTCTGTCCATGCGATCGCACCTTAACGGAACTGCATGGACGCCTCAAGAAGCAAAAGATGAGGTTTCTGCAGCGGTAGCCCAACTGTTCATCTACCTGAAACTCTCATTCAATCTGCCAACCCTTGTCTCAGCTCCACTAATCGGAGCTTGGAGCGATCGGGTGGGTAGAAAGCCAGTGGTTATGGTCATCTTTTCGGGCCTAATGTTGGCCTATTTTATCGGTCTGCTAATGTCCGTGGAATTGGTGCAAATGAAGGTCTGGTGGGCTTTAGTGATTGCAAACATGAGCGCCTGTCTCGTGGGTACTATAGAAGCGACAAATTCTCTGATAATTTCCATGCTTTCTGACGTCAGCCAAGCCTCAGGCCCCTCCAGAAACATACGCCTATCGATCGGTACAGGTGTCAGATTGCTTGGAGGTGTGATAGGCAGCTTGATCATTGCTAAGCTGATGTCAGCCGACCGAATTAACCCTTACCCATTGCTCTGGACGATTTTTCTCGGGTTGCTCGCTCTAACCGCTGCATATACGGCGTTCGTTTTGCAAGAAGCGCTCAAATTCCAGAAAATTGTTGACGAGTCATCAGTTGAATCAACTGCAAGAGGTCGACGTGGTTCATCCTCGAAGAATCCATGCATGTTTCTGATCGTCACTTATGTGGCCGGCCTGCAAACGTTGCTGAAGAAACGGCATGGCAAGAAGCGACTCAAACTTTGCGTTGCAATGCTCTGTTTCGGGCTGAATATTTTCTTCACTGCTGGTAAACCGAATAATCTTTGCTCGCGGGGGACATTTTGTTCATATGTATGTACGCGGTAAAAATGGTGTGGTTTAGATATTACCAGTCTTCGCTATCTGTACTTACACGATCAGCTGGGCTGGGATAATGCACGCTACGCCTTTTTCACGTCGTTTTACACTGGAGCCAACACTGCGGCAACCCTGCTCATTCCAACCTTCATCGCTTGGAAAACTTCCATTTCTGACTTGCCCGTTGTGGTGGTTGCAATGGCCGGCAATGTTGTGGAGTGCTTGCTTTACGGCTTCGCAAGCACCGATTGGCCAATTTACGCAAGTGAGTACATAAATAAATATAGTACCAGTTCATACAAAATGTACTATACTGTAGTACGTATGTAGTACGTACATTATGTTCACCAGCAACGTCCCATCATGCTTCTACGTACTGTAGCAGCTCTAAACTCTCGCCAAGGGGGTAATAAAAATTTTTTCGCCGATCACATGTGAATGTGAGACTAAAGTAAAAATATTACCTCCCAGAATCACTTGGAACAGCAAGTTCTGATTAGTTTACGACCCAAAAGACCCTTAGGCGACACTGTTCCAAGCCTTGGTTCACTTTACGACAAAGAAAGACATTTCTTTTTTAGAGCTGCGAAATAAGACGCTTTACGATGTGTCTTTATTTTGTTCCCTCGTTTAGTGTGTACGTACGTACCCGGCGGTAATTTGTAAAGCGGGTCGTTTAGTATTTGAATCTGGGGCTACAAACCAGAGATTGTAAAACGAACCGCTCTGTCGGAATGTTTCAGGTTTAGCAACGACGGCTGTATCTGCGTCTGCCTTGCCCTTTCTGCTGGGTTACATGTCGAAACAAGTGGAGCCAGATGAACACGGTATGGGCAGCGTTTCCATATTTATTGACTGACAGTCACGTTGACAGAAATTGACGGCTAAGGAGGCGTCAATCCCGTCACTATGTCAGTCGTGTCCTGCTCAACCAATGTTGCTAATTGCGTAAACGTAACATGTGCACGTACCATGTAAATTCGTACATATTATGTAGGTTAGGTACTGTACATATACGCACATATATAAGTTGGAAGTGTGGGTGTTCCCGCTTTTTTACAGGCAGAGTCTTTCAACTGGCTTTTCTGGTGTCAAACTTGGGTCGTGCCCTCGACGCTACCGTTTTCAACACTGCCTACAGGGTGTTCCTAAAGCGTTTCGGCAAGCCAGGGCTGTCCTTTGTTCTAGAGGGCGTTCTGGTGCTAATTCCAATCTGCTTACTAACGTACGTGCGTTACAAAAGTACAAAGCGTCAAATCAGCGATTCAATCGAGCGCCATCCCCCCGAAACCCCAAAACGGAGGAAATCCATTTCAGGAAAACCACAGAAAACAGCCCCCACCCGCCGTCAGTCAGCCCCCCCCAACCCCACCCTCCTCCCCAACTCCCAAAGACCCCCCACCCCCCCCCCCCCCCACCCCCCCCCCCCCCACCCCCCCCCCCCCCACCCCCCACAACCAAACCCCCCCCCCCAGACCCCAAAAAAAAACACCCACCCCCACAAAAAAAAACATACAGTACGTAATAGTAAGTTGGTGGCGCGTACCTTTTTGAAACCTCGTAAAGTCGTACCGTAGCTATGGAGGTTTTATATATCTCTTAGCTACAAAGAAGAACATCCTGTCAAGGGTGATAATGACAGCTGTAAAATGCGGTAAAGTACTAACAGTTGTCCGTAATACGCGTATACCGATTATGTACTATACAGTTAATCACCCTTGTCTGTAGTTTAGCTTACACACGGGTATGGTATAGGAGTCTACAGGGTGTACCATAATATACTCACCGGCTATTTGTGTCTATATCTCCACAGCGGGGAGTCAGTTTCAAAAGCGGACATTTGTAACACGTAGCCAAGGCTTCAAACTTTATGCTTGCAAAGTTTTAAATTACTAGCTTCTAATTTCATAGCGCTGTAAGCGATCAAAGTTTCGGCAGCTTTTTCGCAAGCAAGACTGAGGCGCCGGTACAGAGTTGGGCGTCGAATTTGCATTTTCGTTTCCTTCCTCGTTCTCTTAAGCCTGCTCCTTTCTCCGCCCAACACCGGTAGTGAGAATTACACCTGCACCGGTAGTGAGAATTACAACAGGGAACACAAAATCAAAATTTTTCAACATTTTCACCATAATTTTTGACTACTGCTAATTCTCATGATCAAAACTTCGGAAAACATGGCAAGTGGCATTGCTGTTTTACGAACTGTTGAGCTGTCAATGCCCCTTGGATGAAGTATGGGCTGGAATTTTCTCCAGAGGGCTCATTGGACCAGTGTTCTTTGACGACTCAGTCACTGGTGACAGTTATCTCGTAATGTTAGCAGATTTGGCTGGTTATACATATGTTTGTTTGGCCTGCTGCTGAGGACTGGGGAAGTTTATTTGCAACAGGATGGGGCACCGCCTCACTTTAGCCACTAGGCCGGGATTGATAGCACTCTGTGCCAGAAAGTGTGCCAATCTGTACCAGGCCGCCTGCAGAAATGTGTGGAAATTGGGGGTTTACAAACTGAGCTGTTTTGATCCGCTTCTGATTGAGGTATCTCTTTGAAACTTTGCATGCATAAAGTTTGAAGCCTTGGCTACTTGTTACAAAAGACCGGTTTTTGAAATTGACTTCCCGCTGTGGGGATATAGACACAAATAGCCGGTGAGTATATTATGGTACACCCTGTATTTGCTTATGGACAAGCTGGGCTGTTTCAGCTGGCTTCATGTCTGGAGCAGGCGAAGAGATGTTCCTTAGTGCCGAATGCCTACAGCTGACTTCATAAATTTTGATCCCTCAAGTGCCCGCCAACACAGAAACGGTGCATTTAAGATGGAACGCCTTTGATTTCGGGATGAGAGAAAGTTCTCTTTTATTTCTCTAATGTGATTTATTCCGAAACTTTTGCTCATTGAACAGAAACTTTCAGCTACAACATTTGCGGAAGAAGAGTAAAATACTGTACAGTAGAAGCAGAGTAGCACTACAGCCGAAGATTTAGGTTTATGATACAATTTCTGGCAGTCTTTCATTACTCTCTATTGCCCCACTATATACGTCCACAGTACGTACAGTACATTAGCTTCCTGTTGGCTTTGTGATATGGCTATTCCTCGGCTTACGTACAGCTCTGCATCAAATACTTTTTCAAAAGTTAACTCGTTTTCATCTTCCCCATGCACCCACGGCCAAGCTGTTACGGTACATAACACTATGTAGTACTTTAAGATGAGTACAAATTCGAGTTGAAGATGCTATTACTCGAAGATCTCTTGTTCATCTATGCACGACACGATGGTACGGCTGGATGCGTTTTGTGTACAGTACGTACGAACGGAGATAAAATATCATTAGTGCCGTGGAAGAGCCACCGCAGGCCTCTAATGGGTGAGATGCGGCGCGTCTTTTGGGATTTATTGTTGAGCCTTCCGACCCGACACCCAAAATGTCCTCAGATGATCATATGAGTTTTTATCCGCATTCTTCCCGTAGCCTTCAGATTTTTAATTTAAATTTTCCGAGACCAGGAAACGATCAATTCGTCTTGCTCTTACGCTAGCTTAGAGGCTGTTATCTGTAAGTACAGTATGTATACGACATGTGCTGCATGCTGTACGTACATATACGTTCGTACAGTACGTATTGGGCATGATAGGGTGCGGTCGGGGTACATACCTATTATAGTTCGGGTTGGGCCACCCCAACCTATACATAGTATAAGTATCTCTATCGCAGCACGGCAGTTGTGGGAAGACAAATTCAACCGAATTGCTATCA
>JASAMW010004694.1:0-33224 GCA_030247985.1 Epsilonema sp. ZAB3_2
CAAATCCACAGTTCTTTCTTTGGGTGAAAAGAAATATTTTGCGCTTACAGTTTCAGGGCTAATTTTTAGCTTGTAGAGCAGTTTCCTGAGTAGATCTGTCAGAGACCTGGTCAACTGTTCCAACAATTGATCTGGAACTGAAGTGGATGTTTGCAGAAGTAGCACGACCACATCTCTAAGAAAACACATGTACTGTATGTAGTCAACCAGCACCACACCAGGAGTTGTACGCTGTATGTATAGACAAAAATAGTTACAATAGCATGCATGTCATTACATTGCGAATTCCGCCAAGTGCGTTGCCGTGTGCCAAGAACCGCTGACTTTCAGATAATCCCAGTTGATGGAATCCACCAGTACATACGTAATTCCTGAATGCCACAGCTGACTTGCCTTGTCCACTTCAGACAGAGCTGATTCGGTGGTAAATACTTCTGCAAGAAAGAAAAAAGGCATAAACTCATGTAAAGCTAAGGGTATGAGTGAGACTTCATCGATAGGTACGGTAGACTTCTTTTACGGTAGGGTCAATACCTGTACCAATACAGTAAAGTAGGAAAAGAAATGATAGCTCACCCGCCACTTCCAGAAGCAGTAGTGGCCTGTCATCGTGTCGAGCTCTGTCAAGTGATGATTTCAATGTGGACAATTCATTTTCGAAAGCCATGCTCAAATTTTGCTTTGAATGCAGTAGTAGAACTTACGTATCTTCCCCTTTCATGAAAGTGTTGAACATCAGTAAATTAAAATGTTGCCATGGCAACAATTCCTATCCCAGCAATTTCCCTGGGTTGAAAGGTACTGGAAGTAAAATAGTGATACGAAAGGATTTTTGGCTGCAAATAGGCTGGCAAGAATATGAGATTAATTTGCCACATTAGGTCCAGGTCGAATGCGTATCAATAATGGCCTGTTGCAGTAATCTTAGGCGTTCAGTGAGAGTCTCGTTTTCACTCTTGACTTCGCAATAGTCGTTGACCAGTCGCTCCAGGTTTGCATCTGTTGATTTTTGAGACTCCGTTTCGATCTTGAAACAAAACATGCAATCAAACACATACATAAATTATGTCAAGCACAAGTACAGACCGATCACATAAAGGCACGCGCACTGGTGTGCCTAGAAAGAAAGACATTAGGGCGCTTCACACGTAGCCAGAAAACTCGCGGGGAATTCCCCGGATGAACGCGATGAAACATAGGGAGGCCGGTGGGTGAATTCACCGGGAGTTTCAAACTCACCACGTGTGTACCGCACTACTGTATGCTGAATTGAAGCGTACCATGTCTTGCAAATCCTGCAGTTCCCTGGTCAATTGGCCCGTCTCCTCCAGTTTCGTAAGGACTTCGCCGCACTTCTCGTGCAAAGACGCCACCAGTTTGTACGCGCGACGCATCAACTCATCGGATTTTGCCGCCTAAATAACATCCAAATTTGCCATCTCCTCGTGACCCTTACTTTTACCCTTACGTCCTCGTGACCCTCAATAAATTCAGTTGCTAATAGCTAACTCCTCACCGGAAACAAAAGTTCATCAGCAGCTGTGAACGTCCTGCTCAGTCTACCGGTTAGCAAATTGATCTCTTTCTGCACAACACGAATGCCATCCAATGTCTAAAAATAACGTGTCCTGCACCTCACTTAAAGGTCACATGACATATTGTACACGCCGCGTTCAGATACGTAGCGTGCAAAATAGCAGGCAACCGCATGGCATCGATGCGAATAGCCATGGATCTTTTCGAACGTTCGTTGAGCCAGCGAACGTAGGCCTCTTATGTGAACGCGACAACACAGCCACAGCGGCACAATAAGAAACGCTTCTTGTGGTGAACGAGCGTTACTCTGTCAATCTCCTCTCTCTGTTTGCGTACGCTGGCCACAATCTCCAGAATTCGCCGAGTATACGCAGATCTGCCAATCCCCTTGTTCATGCGTTCCAACTCACGCATCTGTAAAGGAATTTTCGCTTTGGTTTGTCCTTCCGATAAAAGGCACGTGTACAAAACTGAAATTGATAGTTCCCTATGTACGCCAAGTCAAAAACAGTACATAGTCATCATCCAAGATCACATTGTTACCAGCTGAAGAAGAAAGGCACGTTTGGCTTCCGTTTCATTGACCAATTCTTCCGATTTCATCTTCGTTTGTCTCAGTTCTAATAAGAGTCGTTCCGAAGAATCCTAAGAGAAACGCAAGATTTGCGCGATATAAGCACTCTCACACACACAAATAAACGTCATTGCCCAAGTAATTTAGTACACTGCAACATAAGTATGTACCATACCATCATCACAGCCTGTTTCAACTCTCTCAGTTCTTGCTCCATTGGTCCGCTGTGCTGTACATACTGAGCTTCCAACTTCTGCATTCGAGCGTCACTCTTTTCCAGGAAAGACTGAACAGAAAAGCATGCAACACGCAGTCAGCAAGCATTCATAACGCAGACTACGTGCTGTGTGTCGCACCTGAAGCTTTCGGATGCTTTCTGCTGGATCGATCAAAAGAGAAGACAGTTTTCTGATCTCCTCCAGTTCCTCCAATCGTTGCTCTACTGACTCAATATCCATAATGTCCGATTCACACTGCAATTGAAAACTTAGGCTCCAGCTTCATAAATGTATCACGTACATAGTAGTCACGAAATATTGCAGCTCCATCCATACCTCTTTCGTCCTTTGTCTCTCGCGCTGTATCTCCGTCATTATTTCATCAATCTCTGCCAACAAACAGTTGACAGCAGAACGTGCACCGTCCATTTCTTTTTTCTCTTCTTCTTCCCTTCCCACCTCCTTCAAATCGTAAACACACACATACAACGAGTAACGACCGTAGATACACAGTATATCGTATAAGCGTACTACATATTATGCTACTTGAGCAGAACTCGCTTGTTCTTCCGTCCGAACTCGACTGGGCTTGGGTGGCAGTTTTGGTTTAGGTGCCAGTTGAGGTTTAGGCCTACCCATCAGCCGTCTCTTTTCTCCAAACAACGCACCTTCCGCTAGCCATTTCAGCTCACTAGGTGCTAAGCGCTACAAAAGAGAGTCTATCTATGCTGCTGTAGCACGTAACAGACACGGAAAAAGGTCGTACATCCTGTACATACATAGTGACAGAGCAACATAAGAGTGTACAGTCATATAATGTATGTACAATACCAGTTGTTGTGTAGATCCCGAAGCAAAGGAAGAGGAGTGTTCAAGCACCGACGCTGGAATATCTGTCCATGGCACCGCAGACGATAGAGAGCCGTCTTTAGAGAACGCAGGAAAGTGAGAGGAAAAGCGGACTCTTTCTGTCTCATCCTGAAAACAAGGCCGCATCTAGACATGAAAGTTCAAGGGCGAAAAGATTTTCAAAAGCCTCTGCCTAAAGACTCAAAGCATAAGCAACTTGATCTATTTTAGCAATGTTGTGTGTACTGTATGTCACAGACAATAAAATATACAGGCGGCCGCCACAAGCGCCCATCCCAACGATATTTGAGTCGTCTGCAAAACCAGGGGGTCCACGGAGCAATCAAGGACGCCTGCAAGCTTTCAGCAGTTCGCAACTTGACTCGTTCCAATGGACCTACACAAATGACAAAGAAAGATACGTACACACCACACGCACCGCAAGAGGGTAAACCGTTTCGTTTTTAGGCCAGAAAATCCGCTGCAAACCTAATTCCCGTTCCGCCGCTGCAACTGCTGCTTCTTTTGGCAGCCTCTCGATCAAGAATATCAGAATCCTTCGCGTTTCTGATTCACTACCATACAGCAGGGTTTGGTAGCCTACATCGCCTCTGTAGCCGATATTCTGAGGAGACAACGAGAAATGCAAAATCAATCTACGGGCATAGCTGGAAAGAAGAGATCCGCCGCTGCTCGCATTGCGCAGAATGCATGGTTCAATTTGTCCACGCGATTATGGAAAGAAGTGTAGTATTCTGCGCAAAACGAGCAAAGGGGGTAGTCCCTGCCTCCAACAACCGGCAATAATCCTTCCAAAATTCTGATCTACCTTGATGGCTTCTGCAACAGCGGTAGCAAAGCGAAATTTCGCCGTCATATTCGGAGGCAGCTTGCAGGATTCGAGCCCGGGAGCGCCGGGACTGATCTGCCATATGCAACGCACAATCCCCTCCACCACAAGCGCGGACGGTACTTGACTCAACCTCGTCACATCCTCATCCAAAGCACTGCAACTCGCAAAACAGTATGTACTGTAACAGTAGGCCAGTCTACACTTCGTGCTTCATGTACACACTTTTGTACCCTTTTTGGTTACCTACTATAAAACAGTGTATACTTACATGTATCAAGGTAGACGCGCCAGCGGAACCTCGAGAGGCTCACGAACGAAGCTCCGCCGCGTCCCACCTTACTTTGTCATGTGTAAATAGGAGTGACGGAAATGGAAACACACATTTGCCCATAACTCCGGAGCCAAGAGGCGGATTGAACTGAAATTTTGCATGAAGATGCCCCCTATGGATACGTATCAGCAGGCAAAATTTCAGCTCGATAGGCCCACTGGTTAGGGCGCTACGGCGAAAAACCTATTTTTGGATGATGTCACGCTTTTATGTACTGAAAACTTGTGACCTCCATAACTTTTCAACGAGTCGAGGGATCGAGCTCGGTTTTTTTTTAAAAGATGGGAAATGTAAAGATCTTGGCAAAGTGGTCCGAGCACTTTTTGCGTTTAAGGCCTCTGACACCCTTAAAATTGCGATTTTGTGGTAAAAATAGTTGCAAAGTTCCCACTCATACTCCTCCCTGGATTTTTTTCCAATCTGAGTGGTAGGTATACCAAAACATAGATCTCACTCTAGTCTCGATGGCACTTTTTTAGATTTTTAAAATTCGCTTTCGTTCTCGAGTTATAAGCTGTCAAAGTTGGCTGTTTTTATGTTTCGCTTTAGCAATACTTAAGGACGCGTACAGACAGGTGAAAAGAATGCCTTCTGCATTGTTGAGGTCACATATAGCACACCATTCGATTCGTCTTCCAAAGATCTATCGATTGCTGGCCACTGCGACAAGCTCATGCCTGATTCACATAGTAAAAATGCATTCACATAGATAAAAGTCGCAAAAAAGTGCTATTTTTCCAAAGTTGATGACTTGTAGGCTTGTGACATACCATTAGATTCGTCTAAGCAAGATCTATCGATTGGAAACAATTTCTACATGCTCGTTTCCAATATGCCTGATTCACATAGTTTTTAGTTATTCAAGTAACATACATAGGCTAATTATAAAAGAAAACAAAAATTAGCTAAATGTAGGCATATGGGATACCATTCGATTCGTCTTCAAAACATCTATCGATTGCTGCCCACTGCGACATGCTCATGCACTGATTCACATATTAAAAAATGCATTCACATTATGAAAGTCGCAAAAAGCTGTTATTTTCTTCAGTTTGGCGATTTGTAGGCAGGTGGCATGCCATTCGATTCGTCTTTGCAAGATCAATCTGTTAGAAATAATTTCTACATGCTTGTATCCAATATGCCTGATTCACATAGTTCAAATGTATTCACATTGGCACAAAATAAAACAAAAATTGGCTAAATGTAGTCACGTGATATACCACTCAATCCATCTTGACAAGGTCTACCTATTTCTTGCATTTCTTACTAACCACCTCCTTGCTCATACCTGATTCACATAGTCTAGTCAAATTCACATAGGCTCAATTCCACTCAAAAACAAAGAAATGTCATGTGTAATTATGATGTATCTCGAAGTTCCACTAGTACATCTCGTCAACTCGAGCTCGGTTTTTTAAAGAATTGCATTGCATGTGTTATGCACATTCACATACTTAATCTCCTCTAAAAAACATAAAAAATGTTCCATGTAATGTATGATGTTATCTCGAGGTTCCACTAGCACATCTCGTCAACTCGAGCTCGGTTTTTCAACGATTTGTATGCATTTGTTATGCACATTCACATAAGGCTCAATTCCTCTCAAAACATAAAAATGCCACATAGGTATATCCCCTAATGTAAGTATATTGTATCTCGAGGTTCCGCTAGCACATCTCGTCAACTCGAGCTCAGTTACAAATCTTTTATGCATGTGTTAAAACAAGATGTATCGATTGGGAACAATTTTGACTTGCTTGTATCCTATATGCTTCTCACATTTCAAGTAGACGTGGCAGGAACCAGTGGAGAAGTGCTCCTAAGGAGCACGAAGGAAGTGAGCGAGAGGCTCACTAGCCTGCAGATGCTTATGGGGTTGACGGCGCAGAAACCAGAAGGTTCCAACTGCCCATCGCTGCTGAAACTTGCTACCCCTCCGAGTTGACAGCCTCTCGCACAATCTGCTGCTGTCTGACTGGTGCGGGCATACTTTTGCCCATTCCCAATCATGGCAAACAAAACTCTTAAATGACCTTTGTTGCCTCTCGCCTGCTTCTGTATGCCTGATCACATGCAAAACGCTAGATCCAAACCATAATATTTGGTCATCTTAACTAGGTAATTATATGTATGTAAACATGTACATGCTGGTACATAATATGGTGCAACAAAAAACCTTGAGCATTAGTTCAAAGACAAAAAATGTGATGTTTCCTCAATAGTAGAACATGCATACTTACATACCAGTAAAGATTTCATGTCTTATAGCTTTTCCTGTTTATCCTGAAGAACAGCAAGTGATAACTTCAGCTATAGCCGATATTTTGAATCGAGAAGATCGAACCCTGGTGGACCTCTCACCTTCTATTTGGCAAGAAACGTGTGAAACGGCTGGTCATATTGGAAGCCATTATTGAATGGGTACGTACTACATGCAAATGCACATGCGAGAAAGAATAAACATACATACGTACGATACATATGCACATACTTATTCATAACGCTGCATGGATCAGGCATACAGAAGCAGGCGAGAGGCAACAAAGGTCATTTAAGAGTTTTGTTTGCCATGATTGGGAATGGGCAAAAGTATGCCCGCACCAGTCAGACAGCAGCAGATTGTGCGAGAGGCTGTCAACTCGGAGGGGTAGCAAGTTTCAGCAGCGATGGGCGGTTGGAACCTTCTGGTTTCTGCGCCGTCAACCCCATAAGCATCTGCAGGCTAGTGAGCCTCTCGCTCACTTCCTTCGTGCTCCTTAGGAGCACTTCTCCACTGGTGTACATTATGTGCCAACAAGAAGCTCCTTGAAGCGCATGATAAACAATGCGAAACAAGGGAGCCCCAGTAGTGCAGTGCAAACATATACCAGTTGAGCTCTGACAACGCACGAATGATCAGTCCATCTACTTCCTCCATTGTCGAAGATAAGTAAAAGTCCCGGTCCCGCAACCTGCGAACGCCACGGACTAGATCGTCGATAATCGAGCGGCAAAATTTGCATGTACTCCTCTCCTCGTCAACGAAACGAAAGATGGCTGCGAATAAAAGACGTCTTCATCGCGTCCGCGCATTCTAAATCAACCTAAAACTTTGATGTTTCAACGGCGTTTGCCTCAATAAAAGCGAGCGCCTTTCTCATGTTGCTCGGTGCGTGTGTGTCTCGTAGACACCGCCAAATTGATCGCGGGATTTCACGTTCGATCTTTGAGCGGTAGTCCGGAAACACGACAACCCCCTCTCCGCTGCTCCCGTTGCCCACTGCGAGGTCGCACGGTAGAGCGCTCTTATGTTACTATTGTGTAAGGGTTCTCCCCTCTTTCTCACTGTTGAGTGCAGCAGGTGGATCAGAGCCTAGGTAACGCCACTTTCACGTCAAACGCACCGGACTGGCCCGCCTCAGACGCGGGTGCCCTTTTTTGGGTCCACTCGGAACCGAACCCCGGACCAGCGGTGCAGCTTGTGCTTGTACCACACCACTGAGCTATGAGATTCCACAACGAACAGAACAAAGAGAGAACAGTATGATCCAGATTACGTACCAGATCACGTAACATCCGACATATCATTCACAAACAATTTTTATTCGTGGCAGACATGCAACATCGAAGCAAACAAACACTGCGAATGTCCAATGCTATGTATGGATGGTATGGTGGGCACAGTGGGTGGGCCCAATCTACAGAGAGTTCATAAAAGCGATGGTCAATCATTCAATCAGTTGTGATGATGACGCGCGGACTCTTCGCTCCATTCATTATGATGCCACTTGTAATGTTCTTTCATGATGATCAGCCCTAAACCTACTACAGCAGATGCATTACTGCATACCAAAGAGTAGCAAAATATAGCCATGGTTATGGATAATATGAACGCCGAATACCAATAATGAAGCACTGAAATACCTACTATTTTACAGTATAGGCTGCAGGTGTCAAATAGCTAAATCCACCAGACAAAAGAGTGAGTACTACGATACTTACGTATAAAGAAAATACATTGCCAGCTACTTGAACCGATACCAAGAACGAATAAGAATGTATGCATTCCATACCTAGGTATTTCATACAACAGCAGTGCATGACATGTTTCCTAATCAGACCAAACAATCGCAAAGAGGCCCAAATTTCACGGTACAATAAACAGAGTTCATAGTGTCGTATACAAGCATGTGTTGTGTTCTCGTTCCTATATGGGGTCCACAGTGACGATGGGTCACAAAGGAGCAGCAATGAAGAAAACTCATGAATATGATATATCAGCAGATAGAAGAATAAGCAAGCAATGAAGCGTCCGCGAAGGAGCCTTAGTAACGCGCCAATTGGTAAATCGTAGTAAAAACCGTCGTTTCGTATGTATAGAGAACAGGTAAGCAATTATACTAACTTCATAGTTTATATGCATGAATCAACCACCCACTGTTTCTTGTTTCCTGGGTTGCACTGTTGTATTCCGTAGGAATAAACAACAAACAGACGCACTTTCTGGGTGGAAAGAACAACTGTGATACCAAGAACGCATAAGGTTCATTGCGGTTAAACTATTGAACCTTCATATTCTTTCGACAACAACCATGACAATGTACCTTATGCACTCTTGCTGACACACACTAGACATGAGAGCATCCATGCTGAGATGCGATAACTTTTGAGAGCCAGAGTGTACATACATACAGTCCGTAAAATGAACGAAGCAACAGTTCGAGTTGTACAGGTACAAAAATGTCCCCTATTCAGAACCGTGATGTTGTCCATCCTAGGATTTCTTCCCGTTACATCCTATCGCTCAGAAACGGTAAAAAAATCGCGTTGTAATTTGAGTGAGTAGGCCGGGCGGAACAGCGAATAAGCCAATCAATCGATATCGATGATCGATGGTATCCTGTCAGGCATAAAATGTCGCGCCACAGTCTGCACACACGATTTTCCACAAAAAATAGACTACGAACAAGAACGTATAAACAGGCGAGAGTTAGACAGAACAGACTGACTGATAGAGTCGGCAACAACAAAGTTGTCTAATGTCTAACTCTCCTCCGCTATGCATTCTCGATATAACCAACCAACGGTACGGCAAAAACTCCGTCAACACTCTTTTCTCTAACCGAGCTTCAACTCCTCTCAACCCAAACAAAACACACACTACCGACTCTGGCATCTCAACTTCAACACGTATCAAAAACATGCAACAAACAGTAGTACACAGCAGCAGCAGCAGCTTACTCGTAATACCGTTGTTACGTACTGTATGTACACAGCTCAACACCCAGCCTTATGTACGCCCCTTTCCTCTCCTGCAGTAAACTCAAAGGAACAGCAGTACACAGAGCAGTAACAAGGAACGCGGGAATGAGCAAGAACGCGACGTCCGACTCGGAACGTCCGATATCAAGAAAGCATATAATAAATGTATTACAATAAAACAGAACAAGAACGAAACAGAAAAGAAAAGAGTGTCAGTCACAGAACGAGAGAGAGAGAGAGAGAACAAAGAACACATCAGCCAAGAACGAACAAACAGACACAGTCCGCTGCAAGCTGTGCTGTGCCCCACTCACAAACACTTGCACACAAAATACACTCTCACACTTGGGATCAAATACAAATCGGTACATAAATACACAAGCAAGATGCATCACAGCAACAAGCAGGCAGGAGCGTCGCGCTTCCAACACAGGGCCAAGAACACAATAACAAGAGACAAAGCAAGGCCCATGCATTTGAGAGTACCCGCTCCTTCCTTCTCACTACTATCCCTCTTCCAGCTAACTTCCTGATCTCCTCAACCCCAGCCTACACAAGATCAAATCATAAGGAGAGCATCTTTTCTCTACTCTGTCGCGTCTTTCTCACTCACTCAGAAAACAAAACAAAACTCTGTATTATGTACACGCGCCAAAAACAGCTCATTCGCTTTGTACAAACCTCAGTTATACAAAACAACAAGTCGTCCGCCCGCCGGCCACATACAGTAGCAGGTACGCGCCATAATCCATCCATATCTTTCGCCCAGACGATGCGATGTCGGGTCATGTGTGTGTGTCAGTCTCTGTCTCCGCCTCTCATCTGCTGCATGTGGTACTGGTGGATGAGTTGGCGGACGCGTCCCTGTACGGCCTGGGAGGCGTTGAAGTTGCCGACGATGCGTACGATGGTCTCCTCCGCCTCTCCGCTGCTCCCGCCGTCGCCTCCGCTCGCCGCCGCCGCCGCGTCCTCCGGAATCTTCACTTGCGCACCAGTCAGCCTCTGCAGCTCACGCACCTACACAAAGAAGAAGCGAGAAATGCGCAACAATACACATATCAAAGGCAATGAGACTAGAGTACGAAAGAATAAGAAGCCTGCCTAATTGCACTGTCTCATGGGGGAGAAGGAGCTTACGTTTTGTCCGCCCTTGCCGATGATGCGTCCTACGAGGCGCGTGGGAACGCTGACTTCCGTGCACAAGCGAACCTCGTCGAAGAAATTGTAGTTCTGCTCGCACACGCGCTGATATATCCAGAACTGAGCCTGAAAGCATCTGACAACTGTATTAGTACAGTACATGCTGATGCACAGCACAGTACTCGTCAGTACGTGTCCATGAGCTTGTAGACTACTAACTTGCTCCCTTTTCAGTCCGTTTGGAGCAAACAGTACAAATGTTTCCAAGATACATGCATACCTTGTACTGTTGCGCGTCAGTCCCGGTGATAGTGACGAGTCGTTCGGAAAGGCCAGGGGATGTGGCTTCGTTCTCCCGAGTGCCAGCCTCAATGCGAATGTGGGCGCCTGTCAGTCGCATCACATTCCGAATATGCACGCCTGCAATCACATGCCAATGCCAAACTGGAACTGCACGACAGTATTGCACTAAGCGCTAGTGCTGGGTCGCGAGGTGACCCCTCTGATTTTTCCTTGACTTTCAGCGCAACTTTTGATCGGTAAGGGGCAAGGGAAGTAGCGGTAGGCGATGTTTGAGGCTTTGTGTTCGACACGGGTCCGTTCACCCGCTACAGGTAGCGGTAGGCAACTTCCCTTCCCCTTACTGATCAAAAGTTGCACGGTTGCACTGAAAGTCAAGGTTAAATCAGAGGGATCAACTCGCGACCACCCAGTACCACAGCTTAGTGCAACTCGTGAATAGTCGGTCCACTGAGAGAATACGGACATTTCCATTGCGTAAAATACACCTTTCAACTCTTTTCCATTTTTGAGCAAAAGCTCCAACGGGACTAAACTGCGCAAAATCTTTCAGTGGACCAAAATCTTTCAGGCCTGCCCAACCCTCCACCACACGACATGAAGTTTTATATTCCCTCGCCTGAACACGTCGTAAGAGTTAGTAGTACGCGTATGGCGTACCTTTCGTGCCGATCAAAGCTCCGACGATGTTGTTGGGCACCCACATGTGAACCACCTCCGTCATCTGCTGCTGCTGATACTGATTGCCGCCGCCTCCTCTGCCGCCGCCTCCTCCTCCGCCCAGCAAAGGACCGCCGTGAAGCATCTGGCCAGCAGCGTGACCACCGCCATAGCCCCCGCCGCCGCCTCCCATCATACCCACCGGCGGCCCACCGCCGAACGCCGCCGCAGCCCCGTACACGTCTCCAGCGTGACCACCCGGCTGAACCATCCCCATACCCGGCGCCCCCACCAACGGATGAGCACCCCCGTACATCAGCGGCTACAAACACACCACAGCTGCCTGCGGTACATAAATAGGCGGTGAGTTTAGACTGGGGAGATGGCAAGGAGAAAGTTAATCGGTCACTCGTTCTTGGTTAACCCCCTCCGTAATCTCAGATGGCCGCCTGGCCGCAAGGCGCAACATCCGCTTGTGGCCATCCTGCGGCCGTGGCCGCAAGCAAGGGGTGCATGCAGCCAGGCGGTCATCTGAGATTATGGAGGGGGTTAATGAGGAGGATTATGGAGGGGGTTATTCTGTAGTACAACCATCGACACTCCTTGATAGGCTTTTCCGACAAGCGTTCTTATGCATAGAGGTACCTGCTTCATCATATCATTTTCGTAGCAGAGACGCAGTTTCTGAGAGATCCGCTCTTCTGCTATGGCGATATTCTCCATGGTACCCCGTATGGTAATGGTCCGTTCCATGTTAAAGGCGTTTATTTCATTGATGCTGCAAGATCAGAGATGGCTTTAGGATGAAAACATACATACATATAGCATCCAACAGCACATATAGTACACTGGAGATTAGAATACGTAGTACGTGAACGTACGTACGCACGCACAGTACACAGCAGAGTACGTACTTTGACACAAAGACAGTGCAATTGGTATCCTCCATAATCTTCTTGATAGTGCCGCCTTGTTTCCCTATCAGTCTACCAACCAGCTGATTGTGCGCCCTCAGTTTGAGCTCCGGTTCCACACTACAGTCCACACAGCAGCGTACGATATCGCGTGCATACACATTACGGTGTTCACATATCAATCAAGAAAGACGAAAAGCATGCAACTTACTGGTCGCCGTTGGCCTCTTTCTCCATTTCTCTCTGTACCACCTCGAGTACCTTGAGGCATGCTTTGGAGCAGTTTTCCGGCTGGCCATAGATGTTGATCACCTTCTCCAAATTACCAGACTGATCACGCACACCGCGTTGCACGTCGACTCTGGAAAAATGTATATGCAACTACAATCACATCTGTACCAGTCACGCCGCATCTTTGGGGGTGATACAATACCAGACTGAGGAAAGGAGAACCAATCCAACCTGGTGATTTTGAGACCAATACAGCTGGGTCGGCTATTGCTCTGGATCGGGGTTTGTGAACAACTTCACTCTCACTCAACAACTCGAATAATATGTAAAGTTAACTCATACTGAATATGGCCCTCTTGTGCAGAACATAGCCGCACCGGTGCTCATATGTGAGCACCTTATGTAATGGCGCTCCGTTTTTCAGTGCTCACCAGTGCTCATAAATGTAGTGGTTGTGAGCGCCATATGCAGTATGGGTTAACCCCCTTCGTAATCCCAGGCGTCCGCCTGTCCGTATCCACCCGGCAAACCCCTTCCGTAGACGGGGCAAACCCCGTCCATAGATGGGGGTGGAACAAACCTATGGTCTATGGACGGGGTTTGCCCCGTCTACGGACGGGGTTTGCCGGGTGGCTACGGACAGGCGGACGCCTGGGATTACGAAGGGGGTTAAATCATGTGTTGGTTCGTACACGCATCTGGCTTTGGATTCCTTGGTGATCTCTCGGATGTTGGATCCGCCCTGTCCGATGATGGCTCCGACGAAGCGCGCGTCCACGACCATGCGCAGAGGCATGTCGTTCGAATTGGGCCCACCCGCCCCTCCTCCTCCGCCTCCTCCTCCCCCTCTGCCGCCGTAATGGTCGCCGCTGGGTCCCACGTTGTAGCCGTAGGCCCCACCGCCACGATCCTCCCTGCCTCTGCCGCCGCCGCCGCCCGTTCTGCGTCCGTAACTCCGACCGCCTCCGCTTCCCCGCTCCATGTATGGATTCGCCTAACACCACCAAGGAAAATAACACTCAGTTCACATGATATGGCTCATTAGCACATACCCCGAGGAAGCGTCACTGTTGACAACACGAAACAGACTTGTTTGTTGTCCGTTTGTTGTCCGTTCGTCAACAAACCGACAACACCCATATAATAAACAGACAACAAGCCGACCAACTCTGTTTCGTGTTGTCAACAATGACGCCTTCTCAGGGTAGTACAGGAGCCGTTTGAAAAAGAAACGAGTAGTAGTAATGCCGCGTTCAAGTAAGCAACGTACGTACGTACGCCTGGCGGACGACTGTCACCGAAGAGTGAACGAACAAATAGCGGATCGACCACAACGACGTGGACAGCCGACATCCCTGAAAAGCTGTTAGAAGACGCGCGCTGGGCGTTCGCCGCTTGTGAACGCGGCATATTCTCAGTCTTTCATCTTGCTGAATAGTAGACAAGACAGTACGCAATGAATGATGCCGCGTTCACCAGACGTCCGTAAATCCGTCCGTCAACCTGTGTCCGTCAACCGGTATACGGTTGACGTGGGGTTGGGTTGGCGAACAGATGGACACGTTACGTTGACGAACGGATTTACGGACGTCTGGTGAACGCGGCATGAAACTCCTGTCCTACCACACGTAGTGCATACTTTCAGCTGAACTCCACCGAAATCGGTTTCGTTTATCTTCTGTATGGCTTCTGCTGCCACTTCAGCTGACACGTAAGTGACAATAGCTGAAGGTCGCTCGGCACTCCCCGCTACAACACAAACACGCACGTACAAGATATGTACAAACTCGTATCCACGACATAACAACAAATTGAGATCGAAAACCCAAAGCTACATAAGCATAAGTTCAGAAGGGTGAATGAATAGTAGTAGGGTCCACTTACTATGCTCACAGGTCTCGACTTCTCCTTGCGAAGAAAAGAATTCTTCTAGCTCAGCCCTGAAACAAGGCAGCCAAGAAGACAACATGCATCTCCACGACGCGTAATCATTCATATGTGTATACGCTGTAAACTTTTGGGCAGGAAAGATAAAGGCAAAGCTGAAACTAGAGGAACGGCTTGCGTGTCAAATGCAAATTCGACGTGCATACCAGTCAACGTCCGGAGGAATTTGACGGATGAAAACGCGAGGATTTCCACCACTGTTGTTGGTGGTACTTGCACTGTTACTCGTCGTCGTCGTAGTGTGATTCACCGTTGATTCTTCTTCTTCTACATCACCACTGAAACATTCAAGAACCTTGTTATAGTGGGTCTTTCCATGTGGAATGAACAAATTTTTTTAACAAATTGTCCACTACCATCTCCGATTTTGTTGTGCTTTGGCTCACTGAAAGTAATATGTAGGATGATGCAACAGCCAAAATTTCAGCCCCTATCTCCCAGTGGTTCCCGAAATATGACCCCTCAAAAGTTGGGGTTCGGAGCCACTCAGACCGTAAACGGGTGACCTTCGAGCTCAGTTATCTCAGCTCCCAATGCAGGGAATGGTAGCTTGTGACATACCATTCGAAAGCTTTTGATCTGCTCTATATTTCTGTTCCTACTGCAAAATGCTCTATCTGTAACCCATTTTGAGTTATTTGAATTTCTAGATGTCAACATCAGTTTTCTCAAATACCCCATCTGAAATGTTGATTTTTGAGTCAAGTTTTGGCATCAGCACACCTTGTTTACCCTATATATGAAGTTTTTGTTTTGTTTATCGCACCATAAGCCACAGAAATGGCCAAAAATTACCAAAATGGCTCTCGCGGCCGTGTTAGTTTCAGTTGCTGTATGATGAAATTTTCATGAATGTTCATGCGTGTGAACTTTTCTTTGTATTTATGTGTTTTCTAAATGTTGTACTTTTATGTTTTGGGTGGTCTACTTGCTTCAGATGGCTTCCAGATGGCTCTCGTTGATAAATACCCTACAGTTAAACTCTGTATAGGGCAAAAGATATGTACAAACTGTGTTACAAGGCTCACAGCAGAGGAAAAAGGCTGAAGATGATCTGGAAACAGATGGAACAGATGATGGAGCTAGCTCTGTCATCATCATAATCTGTTCCATCTGTTTTACAGATCATCTTCAGCCTTTTTTCCTCTGCTGTGAGCCTTGTAACACAGTGTTACATATCTTTTGCCCTATACAGAGCTTAACTGCAGGGTATTTATCAATGAGAGCCATCTGGTAGCCATCTGAAGCAAGTAGACCACCCAAAACATAAAAGTACAACATTTAGAAAACACATAAATACAAAGAAAAGTTCACACGCATGAACATTCATGAAAATTTCATCATACAGCAACTGAAACTAACACGGCCACGAGAGCCATTTTGGTAATTTTTGGCCATTTCTGTGGCTTATGGTGCGATAAACAAAACAAAAACTTCATATATAGGGTAAACAAGGTGTGCTGATGCCAAAAATTGACTCAAAAATCAACATTTCAGATGGGGTATTTGAGAAAACTGATGTTGACATCTAGAAATTCAAATAACTCAAAATGGGTTACAGATAGAGCATTTTGCAGTAGGAACAGAAATATAGAGCAGATCAAAAGCTTTCGAATGGTATGTCACAAGCTACCATTCCCTGCATTGGGAGCTGAGATAACTGAGCTCGAAGGTCACCCGTTTACGGTCCGAGTGGCTCCGAACCCCAACTTTTGAGGGGTCATATTTCGGGAACCACTGGGAGTTAGGGGCTGAAATTTTGGCTATTGCATCATCCTATATACTACTTTTAGTGAGCCAAAGCTCATCAAAATCGGAGATGGTAGTGGACAACTCGTTTGTTGATTTCACATAGAAAGACCCAGTACGTCATCACTCTGGTTGAAGAAGCACACATATGAAAAACAGAACACTGGTGGCGATGAACGATCGTTTTGTAAGCAAAAACCATGTTCCTACTGGCGTTTCATTCGCCCATGATCACATCGCAATCATGCAGTTATTATTTTAGACTTGTTATACACGTTCGTTGGGCGTGCTGCAAACGTTACTCAGTCAAAAGGTCACACAAGGAAGAGAGAGGGAGATTGCAATATTACACCTATCCAGATCAGTTTAGTTCCTCTTTTGCCAATCTATGATTTAGGACATCGTATTTATTTGTTTGTAGGTAATCAATCCCGGAAGAAAACCGCATTGCGCAGTGTTCACACTCTATCTTATCATCCATTCTTCGCCGAATATGCGAGAAATGGATGAGTACGAAACGAAGTTACTTCCAAGAAATGCAAAAAGTTGTGCGTACATACTTCCTCTGGTCAGTTGGTTCTTCATTATGCAAAGAATCCTCCATCATACGCCATTCATAGCCCACACCAGCAGATAGAAACACATACACAACGCACAGTTCAGTTCTTTCTTCCTTTCCTTCCTCTTCTGTCCTTGTCTTTCGCTCTCACGGCGCGCTTCCCTTTTCCTTGTGCGAAGACACACACAACATAACACAGCCGCCCCCACGCACGAACGACCAGCGCTGTTGCGTTCTTCCCCGCTCACACTACGCACACTGCACTGCATACTCGCCCCTCACTGAACGCGAACAAACGCTCGCAAATCGATAAAATACCTTCGCTCGACTTTTTGGCCATAGACCAACGAGCGACACTTACAGCAGCGACATCTCACGAGCAACTGAATAAACGCCACAACCACCAAAATAAAGGTAATAAAATCAGCTGGTGATTCTGCAGCTTTTCATGGCTTCTCAAAGATGAAGTAGGTCTTCGAAAACAATACCGCTTTTATTACTTCTTTACTTCGTATTGGTTGTTAGGTACCATAATTATCATCATGACATGAGCACATGACGAAGAAAAGGACATCCAACGAAGACGTATCACTTTGTGTTGAATATACGTACACTTACCTACTTTGGAGAAAATACAAACGGATGCTCGTAGTTATATCACATAGTAACCGACGATGAGTTTCCTCTAGGAAAACGTGAGTGAACCAAATAATAACCGAAAACAGCGACACGGTAAATGGAGGAATAAAATACACGAAAACAGCAAAAAATCAACTAAAAGAAAAGCCTAGGACTGACACAGTGGCATTTTATTGAGTGATGATGATGTTCTTCTCTTTGTTGATGGCATAGCCAGGTAGATGTAGGTAGCTGGGCCATTCTGCAGCTTAGTCCACCTCCTCGATGGTGGGTCCACCTCCTCCTCCTGCTCCTGGGGCTGCACCAGGGCCCCCTGGCGGAGCTCCTCCAGCGCCCCCGGGGAAGCCGCCGGGCATTCCGCCGCCGCCCCCAGCTCCTCCGCCCGCCGCCTGGTACAGCTTGGTGATGATGGGATTGCACACCGACTCCAGCTCCTTCTGATGATGCTCAAACTCCTCCTTCTCCGCCGTCTGATTGTTGTCCAGCCACTTGATGATCTCGTCGCACTTGTCAGAGATCGTCTTCCTATCGCCCTCCGAAATCTTGTCCTGAAACCATCAACACACGCAATCTTGAAGCAGTCTCTTATGTTACCTACTTCACCCAGACGGATGTGTCCCTTCATTCCATTCTAACTACCTACAGTAGTCGGTCCTCTGAGGTAAGTAAGTCGAGAAGATTTCCAAAGTCGTGAAGGTGGTGCAATTTGTCCGAACAAGCGTTTCGCGACTTTGGTAATCTCTGCATGCTCTCCGTGGACCGAACACGTACGCTGTTGCTTCGCATGTATGTACAAGTGTCAAGTCACTGTGCCTGCACGGCACAGTGGAGAAGGAAGCCTACCTTGATCTTCTCATCCTCGATGGTCTGCTTCATGTTGAAGGCGTAGGACTCGAGGCTGTTTTTGGCGTGGACGCGGTCTCTCTGGGCGTCGTCGTCCACCTTGTACTGCTCCGCCTCGTTCACCATGCGCTCGATCTCCTCCTTGGAGAGCCGGCCCTTGTCGTTGGTGATGGTGATCTTGTTCGCCTTCCCCGTGCTCTTGTCCTGCGCCGTCACGTTCAGGATGCCGTTGGCGTCGATGTCGAAGGTGACCTCGATCTGCGGCACGCCGCGTGGAGCCGGCGGAATGCCCGACAACTCGAACTTGCCAAGCAGGTTCTGCAAAACAACGCATCTTCTTATCTGGCGTTTGTACCCATCGCTTATTCTGACCCTCCGCTCCCAATCAATGCTATCAGATCAGGCCTGTGCGTATGTATACTTGTACTCGCGGCTTTGTATGTATGTTGCACATACGTACCATACGTCTGTTCTGGTGGCTAATATCTTCGGCAACTGCAGTGCCATGCTTTGTAGGTAGCTATGTACTGTACCGTAGTCGTGCATGCACGTACGTATTTCTCGTCCGTTTTCAAATGCTCACGCAGAGCTGGTTTTTCCACCATCGTTTGTCCAGGAAGGAGAAAGGTGATCATGTGAAAACTAACGAGATGAACAGATTGATACATATGTGTGAAGCTTACGTTGTCCTTGGTCATGGCTCGTTCTCCCTCGAAGACCTGGATGAGTACTCCGGGCTGGTTGTCGGAGTAGGTGGTGAACACCTGGCTGGTCTTGGTGGGGATGGTGGTGTTGCGCTTGATCAGTGACGTCATCACTCCACCCGCCGTCTCGATGCCCAGCGACAGCGGCGTCACGTCCAGCAGTAGCAGATCCTGCACAGCCTCGCTCTTGTCGCCGCTCAGAATCGCCGCTTGCACAGCTACAAACACACCACACCCATCAAACTTGCTTCCGTTGCAATCGCTACTCCGAGTCGTGATTATTCGGGAAGCGCAGGATAATTTTGTAGACCTCTGCTTTGTGATGGATCTATGCAGCGGTCAAAGCCGCTGTACAAAGTATGGCGAAAGCGTCGACACCCTCTAAATAGGTGGACCATTTCAGCGCCAAAGTACGGCCCACTTTTAGAAGGTCTCCTGTGTCTACATTAGCGCCATACTTTGTACACGTAAGATCCATCAGGAAACAGAGGTCAACAAAATCATCCTGCACTTCCCGAATCACGACCCACGGTATTACATGGGCATAAACTAGCATGTAAGCATGCGTACGGTAGCATGGGGATTGGGGACTCATCATGCTATGTACAGAAGGTAGGGTACCTGCTCCGTAGGCGACAGCCTCGTCGGGATTGATGCTTTTGTTGAGCTCCTTTCCGCTGAAGAAGTCCTGGAGGAGCTTCTGCACCTTGGGGATGCGGGTGCTGCCGCCCACCAGGACGATATCGTGTATCTGGCTCTTGTCCATCTTCGCGTCCCTTAGCGCCTTCTCCACCGGCTCCATCGTCCCCCGGAACAGGTCCGCGTTCAGCTCCTCGAAGCGCGCCCGCGTGATGTTCGTGTAGAAGTCGATGCCCTCGAACAGACTGTCGATCTCGATACTGAAACAACAACACGAGAAACTACTGTAGGTGGGCTTATAAGCTTGTCATTCGGCCTAACGATAAGAAAAAGAAAAGCAACTTTTGCGCTACTTCACATAACAGAGCGTGGCAATGTGAACTGACTGTCAAGCCAAACCTTCCCCTTTTTCCTTTCTCCAAGAATAGTCAACAGTCCGTCAACTGAGAGAATGCGCATAATTCGTGGATGACCTTTCCCCGTAGCATAGCATAAACTGCATGGATTACGTGGCAAGGTCCATCACTTCCACGAGAAAACCTCATGCGCCTTCGAAAAGCAACGCATCCTCTCACCGGACTACTGATTCCAACACATGCTACCACTGCACATGTAGGGTACTGTGGGGTAAACCCGGACACGGGGGCAAAACCTGACAACTAGTACATCTCAGCAACCATACGACCGATTGAGACAAGTATTCTACCAATCGATTCCTCGAACTCTCCTCTTTCAAATCAGCTACCATGTTCATCATTTGCAGAAGCGGCAAGTTCAGAAAAGCTGAGGTGTCCGGGTTTACCCAACAGTACCCTACAAATATATCAGTAAGTGTGTAGAAAGGAAAGCATGCGTGTGTGTACCTGGCCTGTGCGGAGCTGGAGAGGGTGCGCTTGGCGCGTTCGCAGGCGGTGCGGAGTCGACGGAGGGCGCGCGGGTTGGTGGCCAGATCTTTCTTGTGCTTGCGCTTGAACTCGGCCACGAAGTGGTTCACCATGCGGTTGTCGAAATCCTCGCCGCCCAAATGCGTGTCGCCCGCCGTCGACTTCACCTCGAAGATGCCGTCCTCGATCGTCAGAATCGACACGTCGAACGTTCCGCCGCCCAGATCGAAGATCAACACGTGACGCTCACCCGTGCCCTGTACAGCAACACCACACCACACGTACACATACACAACTTCTCAGTGCGTGAACAGCATGCTGTAGTCATGCACGCATACGATACCAAAACAAATTTGTCCCATTCCCGCTCTTTTTCTCTCATGGAATTTACATCTGCATTGTAAGTGCATCTGCCTTGTGTCACTTACGTAAAGCAGCCATATAAGTACTGTACGTTCAGATGCTTGCAGGCAGGCACGCCATGCGCATGCATAAGCGCGTACATACTGAGAGAGACCAACGTGCACTATATAGTGTCCTAAAGTGCCGTTCTAGTAGCTCCTATTCAGCCAAGAAGCTACACTAGTGTACTTTCCTGGACCTACGAACGACCAACGAGTTTGATTGCTCGCTTTGCAGTGCGTCTGCAACTGTACCTTTTTGTCGAGCCCGTATGCGATGGCGGCGGCAGTGGGCTCGTTGATGATTCGAAGGACGTTGAGGCCTGCGATGGTTCCGGCGTCTTTGGTGGCCTGTCGCTGACTGTCGTTGAAATACGCCGGCACCGTCACCACTGCATCCTTCACCGTCTTACCCAGAAAAGCTTCCGCCGTCTCCTGCAACACACACACAGTTGTCCCCCACATGTACATTCATACTGTATCGTAGCCTATGTACACATTCAATAAACCCTGCGCATACATGTTTATGTTTACACGCGCAAGACAAAATACTATGCGCCGTCACGGTGCAATACTATGCAACACTGCAGCTTAGCTACTAACACTAGCCACAGCCATATACAGCTACGTGTACAGTACACAGTACAGTACATAGCCACAGGAACATATCCGTACACAGCGCAGCCATACATTGTACCTTCATTTTGGTGAGGACCATGGAGGAGACTTCTTCAGGGAAGAAAGCCTTGGTTTCGCCCTTGTACTCCACTTGGATCTTGGGCTTTCCGCTATCATTGATCACCTTGAACGGCCAATGCTTCATATCCGCCTGCACTGGAGCATCCTCGAAACGACGACCGATCAGACGCTTCGCATCTACAACACACACACCCCATACGACGTACATACAGATGGTATAGTATTCGATAGAAGACAAAACTCTTTCACAGCAGACATTACAACCCGTTTACGACTTTACGTAAAGCATGGACATGACCATGTATTTTGCGCTACTTATTTTACGAAAAACGGTCTTCCATGCATGTTTGCGAAGTCTCTCAGTGGATGAACTATAGTTTCTATAGTCAATGGGACGATCAAGACCGTGTCTGATAATTATCCCGTATAAAAGCATATTACTACACTTATATACAAGATTAGCAATCAGTGTTGTAAATTTACTTCAGCTACGTATAGAACCGGATCTCGAAAACGAATTTGCATCTTCGGAACGACATCTCTGCGCGAACAGCACAGCACACTAAGCACAGCACCCCGATAGTCGACAGAACAGGCGCATCGCACATGAACAAACAGGAACTCAATCTTCCATTCTCGAATGAACGTAGCGGTTGTCCGCTTGTGTTGTGCTTGCATGCGTAAAAACTGTGTATTTCAATAAAAAAATGTTGACACGCTCGAAGAAGTCAGTGCAGTCTAATTCGTCAACCGCTTCACCATTGATGAAAGACGTAGAAGTACAAGCATCACCATTGATGAAAGACGTAGAAGTACAAGCATGCCCATTGATGAAAGACTTTGAAGTACAAGAATGCCCATTGTGTTTTGACCGGGATATTCAAGTAGAGCCAACGTGTCGCAATCTTGGAGTAGACGTCGCCAACATCCCTTTCTGCCCAGAGGTCAAAGCAATGTTCAAAGGTGAGAGACAAGAATAACAGCAACCTACTCATAGCATTGCTTTGTAGATGTGTACAACTGTGAGCCTGTACAGTAAGTTTGCTTGTGTTAGGCCGTTCCTTGTCGGAAGAAGCGAAGGAGATTGTACTGAATGTGCTGAGCTATTTTTCACTGCAACATGGATCAAAGAATGCTATGAAACCTACTTTATCGGCGACACGATTGCACAGTGAGACGGCCCGCCGAATACGGAACGAAGCGAAGGAGAACTTGGATCGGTTGAACAAGTTTTCAATAACTTTTGTATTTTCGTGGATTTTACATTACTTACTTACTCGTTTTTCTTCTTTCAACTTGCTACAGATAACAGCCGAAGGAAGAATCTCTTTTCGTATATCATCCTGCTGCTCCTCGTATCCGTATGAAATCAGTTTTTCGCATTCTGCCGCGGTTGCCACACTTGATCGTGACGCACCACCCCGATACAAGAGGTAAATTCGCAAACTTTCGCATTTGAAAATCTGGCATAACTTATACACTGATTGCTATTCTTGTATATAAGTGTAGTAATTTGCTTTTATACGGGATAATTATCAGACACGGTCTTGATCGTCCCATTGACTATAACATGTAACGTACGTAGTACGTCGTATGCACTTCACACGTTCTCCAAGTTGTACTGTACGTACAAAGCAAGCGGAAACGCACCGCACCGCACTCATGGCGCGTTCACACGACGTCCGTAAATCCGTACATCCGTCCGTTCGTCAACCCATAATGTGTTCGTTCGTCCGTCCGTCAACCAATATGGTTGACGAACGAACGGACGTACGGATTTACGGACGTCTTGTGAAAGCGCCATCAGTTGGAACTTATGCTTACCAAAGACGGTGTTGTGAGGATTCATGGCCACTTGATTCTTGGCGGCATCTCCGATTAGACGCTCCGTGTCCGTAAAGGCCACGTAGGAGGGCGTCGTTCGATTTCCCTGATCATTCGCAATGATCTCCACCTTGCCGTGCATAAACACCCCCACACAGGAATAAGTAGTACCCAAATCGATGCCTACTGCGTTCGTCTTCGCCATTTTTTTGCCTGAAAAAAAATCAAATCAATCAAGAGTCAAACGATTCAGATTTAGCTACTATTTCTTTGCCCATAACGGGAGGTCAACCTGGCAGAACGTTGATCAAGCTATTTCATTTCACCTGTTTATCGGTTGTATTGAAAAGTTGGACAGAAATAAAGAAAAGACGAAAATGAGAGCTCAAACAGACGCTCTTCTTCCGGTAATCGCACCAAAAAACTGCTTCTTGACACAGTGATTATCGACGTCTGGCTGCGATTTCAAAGTGGCAAGCCAGCGGTTGCTCGTCAAATCATCAAATCGAAGAAATCTTTTCTGGAAGCTTCCAGAAGGTTACCGACATCAGAGCCAACCAATCAGCTCGCTTCGACGCACGAATGAACGTCACGGACAGCCAATCAACGCGCTCGATTTGTACTCGTCGTCGTACGTGTGAGTAATCAAACGAGACGACTCCCGCGCAATCGAGAGCTGTCTGTCGACTGTCATCATTATCGCATGATTTCGATACTGCGAGAAAGTTCGATGACATCGAACAGTGCGCGCAACGGCAACGCAACGATCTGTGATTCACAAACTACGTCACTCAATTTACGCAAACATTATTTCTCATCGTCCAAACTTACGTATGAAAATTCACACTGCCAGTACAGTAATTATATACCCCCAATAAGTATGTTATGTACACACACACACACACACAGTTGACATACACACGTACTGTACCATAATGTTATCATAATCATCAAAATGGTGAAGACACGGTACATGACATATTGGCACACCCACGAAAGATAATCAATGGCGTCGTAAAAGAGGCACCGTCAACTGTCCACGTCAGCATCTGGGCTATTTCTGAACTCATTTAGCGGCGCGAAGCGAATTGAGTTTATCCTGAGAAGGCTTTCATGCTCTTTCAAAACTGAAACATACAAGATTTTTTGCAGAAATAAATGAAATCTGATAGAAACAACTTTAGCTCTGGATGATAGTATGGCTGCCGCTGGGTATGTTGTGCTCATTCACATCGAAGAAATCGGATATTCTTGCGTCTAACGAAGAAGAAGTCTGGCTCAGTGAAGGATAGAGATTTCTCGATCACCGTCGCTTCCACTCGCACCAACGATTTCCTGTACGAACATGCACGAGACCAATCAATAAACGTCTATCCACTACTGCATGACCGACATGTCGTGGTCACACATACATATTTGAACATGGAAAGTAAAGTGTCTCGCTCACGGGAGCAGTGGCCGACCAAATATGGAAAAATCCTTCGAACCAACCATGAGGACCTGCAAGTGCAAAGTCTAATCACCATGATATTGATTGATTGATATGGTATCCAACATGCCCAACAGACTTTGAACCCTTGCCCGTGCTGCCCAACATACTCCTGGTCCCGCTATACGGAGAAAAATCCGTGAATGTTATATTTGGCATCATGGACAAAGGTCCAATATGGATAAGACAATAGCATCCATGGCTGTGCTGCAGTCAACAACATTTTGTAACCTTTTCCAGCTGTAGTTTATCCCCTACGTCGTAGGGTCTGACGCCGCGAAGCAGCACTATCTCATCATGTGTCACCTTGTACTGAAACGGAGCCAGATGGATAACGGCGAAGATGCGACCAAGAGCATCACGCGACGCCTGTGTTTCAGCCACTCGCCTCATCACCTCTGAAACAAAAGTGTCCATTTTCGTAACGCCGTACTCACATAAACTGTGTAAACCTTATCGAATATTATCATGCGCAGTCCCAGCAGATGTCGTACCAAACACTCCACGCGAAACGTACGTACATCAAAAGGCAAAACGTTATCTACTGCACTCCAACTTTCCAGCAAAAGCAGCAGTTAAAAATACGTAGAACAAATACAGTACGTACATACCTTGTGTCGCTTCCGTCTGCAACTGCATATCTTCTGGATTGATGCTATACGTTGCTTCCTCACTTGGCGCTACGCTGCTACTTGGCACTGGGACACCGAACTCAAGTTTCAGCGGCGCTGCAATCTTGCTGCTGCGCCTCCTCAACACAAGGCTCCTTTTCAGATGGCATTGTAAGCGCAATTGCCACATGCTCTTCCACTCTGAAAATGGGCTCAATTTGATCGCGACGCGACCAGAAAAGCTGCACTATAAAAGTATGTTTGCGATAGTAGCACGCGGTGATAAAAAGCACCAAGATGACGACAAAGACAGTGGCAAAACTATTTTACTGACGTTGCCAGCTTCAAAAATATGCACAGTATTGGGTGGGAGTGGGAGTAGTAGTAGATATTTTTGGTAGGAGCAGTAGTTTGCATGTTATCAATCAATCGTATTTTGGAACGAAAGCACGCCATTCCCGTCTATGCCTTCTTTTTCTTCCCAAAAACTGACAGATCCAGCTTGCCATCGCTTTGCTCGCTCACGTCCAGCTCCACGCCCATTTCCGAAGCCAGTGCATCAAAGTGCAGTCGCTCTTCTTCTGATAACGCTGACAGCAAGCTGCACATGTCCGTACCATACCCCAAATTCTTCAGCTGCTTATCCAATTTCGCTTCTTCCGCCTCTTCTCCCTGCTTCCAACGTACACTTCTCAATTTTCTCCAAATAATATTCATCTCCTTCAAGACCATTCTCTCTCCTCGCCTTCTTCCCTTTCATTCTCTTGCTCAGGAGTAGTAAGTAATTCTTGATCTTCTTCCTCCGGCAAGTTCCTTCTTCAACCGTTCAATAATTACGTTCGGCTTCTTGTCTGCTTTCTTCGAGTTCTCTCCAGTTCTGGCCTCAGCTTCGGAGTCTACGCAGCCCTTGTAGAATGCTTCTGTGCAGCTCAGATGCAGAGGCGACTGGTAGCACTTGAGAGAGCAGTATCGGGCGTTACATCGAGGACACACGTAGGTGCTTTTTGCGTTACAGAAGGCGCACGTTGATGACCCAGCAGGAGCCGAGGCACCAGTGGAACTGGAATTGCCACAAGTAGATGCAATTGGCTCCTCAGAAGATGAAGAGCATGTGGGGGTCGCAGAGATCTCTTCAATCAGCACAGGCTCCTCAGGTACTTTGGCCATCATCGTTCGTCTTCCGTGGTCTGCAAAGGCCAACGTACCGAAAAAATAGCACATTATTTCATTCATGCAACCCAACACAACTTCTACAAATGGCTAAATATGGAATTTTGCACAAAATGAAGCTCTTACAGCTCGTCGTTCTCGAGATATTTTACTAAGCAACACCAGAATCAATCAATCATCAATCCAATAGTTTTATCCAAATAGAGTCAGAATCTCATCATCAATCCAATGATCCAATCATGAAAAGAAATCGACGGATTTTTTGAGTAGTCCATGAAACTGCGCACTTTTGCATGGACGTCTAAAATATTCATTGCTGACCTAGACGAAAAATTCCGCACAAATTACCGTATTTTTGGGTGCATAGCCCCGGGGCTATACAAAAATCGAGGGGTCTGATGGGGGGGTATACACCGGGGGAGATACACTGGGGGGATATACATAGGACAAAATTTATGTTTTTGAGAGGTGTGTAGAGGCATGTTTTTGAGGTCAAAAGTAAGTGTTTTAAGGCATAATCGCGGTCAAAACAGGATTATTTCTAGTACAATACATGCTCAGCTAAGCTTATAGGCATAGTAGCTTGGTGTAGGAGAAACTATAGCTAGCTTATGACCAGCTTACATAGGTAGGGCTAGGTACCTTCCAGTACATGGGGAGTTATACACCAGGGGGGATATACACTGGGCAAAATTTATGTTTTGCCAATGGGGGGTTATACACTGGGGGGATATACAATGGGGGGGATATACACCCAAAATACGGTACTACTGAATGCGTCCAATGGTAAAACCTGGAACAATTTGTCACCTTGCAACTGAAAGTCTATCAAACTGTAGCTTGCCAACAGATGCGCATTTCGAGTTAGGTACTGCTGTACGATGATAGATGTACATCATTGGGCACTGTTATGTTAGCATTATCTCATCAAAAGCGTTGTGACCTATTCACCTACTACGAGGCGTCACATACCGCATTCCGCTGCAACTGATCGAACACTCTTTTTTGCACAAAAGCAGAGCGCATAATTACACTCTCATATTATCACTTCTTCCATAAAATTCTTCCCTTTCTCTATGATTCACTTGACAATATATGCCAATACAATTACACACACACACTCTCTAAACAGTGGGAAATAAATATGGAATTCTTAGAATCCGTTGTGTGGAGATGGTGTTGGGATGAGGGACCATGTAACGACGAGAATATGGTCCCCATTTACCCAAGTCTCCCACACCTGAAACTTTTCTCACCTTACTCTTTCTAAGGTTTGAGACAAAAGTTCCAGGCGGCGAGCATAGGGTTGTTTTTTCGCTTTCAAATTCTGCTTTTCCCTTTCAATTTGGAGAGTAGTGGCAGGGAAGTGGAGCCATATCACATCTTTGGAGCTTGTTAGTTTCTTCTTCTTCACTTCACCATCAGAAAGGAAGCTCGTAATCTCGCCGATTTCCTCTCCTTAAAACTACGTTTCTCCAAATGCCACAAAACTTACGATGGGGATAAATCTCACCGGAAGCGAGGAACCCCCAAAAAAATTTTTTTCCTTTGATCCTCTCTCTTGGTGAAATAAACAAACAAATGTGTATGTGTACTAAATTTGCAGAACAAAAATCTGAAAAATATCTCGAAAAAGTGTGAATAAGGCCTGATGCACACGTGTGCTCAACAAACAAACTAATAAATACAATTTCTGTAAAAATACTGCATAATAAAACCTGACTAGCGCATTTGAAGCCTTAGAGCATGCAAAAATTATTTATTCTTAGTGTATCAGACATCCAAATTTATGCAATGCATGCATGTAAAACCAGCCTATTGGATCACTTTCTCTGTAATTGCTGGCCAGTAAAAAATAAATACTCACATGCTACATTAAATTCAAAAATCCTTGGAGTCCAGGTGCGAACTGCCATTGGCCAGACTATAGTTGATGCTTCAGAAAGCTGCGGCAATTCCTGGACTGGAACAATAATGTAGTCTTAGTGTTATACACACTGTAGCCAAGTCAGGCATGCACCGGAAACGAAGCATATATGTACGTAGTAGCTTCAGCTCAAAAGCCTGCTATTTGCCCCACCCGCTGTCTCATCCATCAGCCCAGCCAGGGGCTAGGCAGAATCATGGGCCTTCTTGTCATAATTCCAGAAAGATTTTATGTGAAAACTGTGACGCGCGCGGGGCCTTCACATTTCTCTAATGTGCGCAATTTCGAAACAACTTTGCCGAGCTCGGCAGTTCCATTGGGGCCCTGCCTTCTTTGCATTTATCCAAAAGAAAACGACAAAGTTCTCATTTTTGATGGTCCACACAAAGAAAGGCAAGCTGAAGCAAGCAAATTAGTAGGCAAGACACACCATGCCCAAAAGCATCTGCCCACCAAATGAGAGGGAAAAGAAAGGGAACCCTCACCCAAACCCCCGGCCTACGGCCTTCCTTCAACTACTTCTTCGAAATTTTCTGCAATCACAGCCAATCTCTCTGCTTCTGCTGCATTTCTCCGCTCCTTCAGCCCACAGCATCTCGCTTCCCCAAATTTCTCCGCAGTTGCGATAAGAAAGGCAATGTCACGAAAAGACCCTCAAACAATTTGACAGAGGCCGCAGAAACCAACCAACTCAGCTAGGCACTCGAATATCGGCTAACGCTATACTAAGCTCAAGCCACCCGGCCAAAATGTACTGTACAACCATCTACTTCTGACAGTAGCCACAAAATAAGTAGGTACTACACTGAATTACGCCAAACCTGGAAGCTGTAATCTAAACAGGAAAACGGAGCTGATGTTAGCGAAACTGGCCATTGTACAGTACAGTATATCTCTAACTGCGGCGGACAGCTAGCCTACTATAATTATACAAAAATGTTTAGCACCTGGCTTTTATAACTTCGCCAGCGGCAGACAATTGCATTGACGTCGGAAAAACAGCCCTTGAAAGGTAACGAACAAACAACGACGTACCATACACCCTCAGTACATAACATACGTGCAATCTATCATTCACCTGTTACAGTTCCAATCAATCATATAGAGTCATACTCGTCATTGCACTAAAAGCCGGGAACTCAAGCACAATGCACTTCAACCTGCGCCTAAGAGTATGAGGTTTTTAGCGCGCAAACTACAGCCTAATCAAATCAGCGAGGCATTTGCCACAACTGCAACACGTAGCGCAGGACAGTACACTTGAGGAATTTTTTTTTTTTTTTTTTTTTCCAAACTAACCGCCACAAAATTCGCACTCTGCAAAATTTACAGCAGCACACTGCAAGTTACAGTAATGGATCACGCATTTTGCACTCATGTAATCATATTCACCGTCGTCCGCCCATACTTCAGTGCCGACTTGTGATCTGTCGCCAGCGCAGCAAGTTGTACCCGGAGGGGCGGCAGAGCAAAGAAGCACATATGCACAGAAAATGCGCCAACCACCTCAGATCAAAACGACGAAATAGCACGCTCACTGGTGCACGGTTACATAGCTAGACGGCAGCTGCATCCACTCACACCAAACCGAGAAAAAGATTGAGAGATCATGCCAACCACACACCTTCTGAGTTTAAATTATAGCTCTCCACCGCGATACGCGAAAGAGCGAGAGACCGAAGGGCAACAAGCAAGAGAGACTACCAAAATTGTGATTTGATCTCACGCCTTTCGGGGGTTCACCTCAAGCGCGCGCCCTCGCCATACCGCTGCGCAGGGCAATCCTCCTGCAGCATACTTATGTACACGAGGAGCCCGGGGCACAAGAACTTGTCCTCGTCGCCCCAAAATTGAAGAGACAGGAACACAAAAATGGCGATGAATCCCCCCCCTTTTTTTTCCAAACCGCGCCTACCTAGCCGAAGACTCAGGAGCTCATCGAAAAGCTTTTTTTAGCGCGCAGGCACGCAATCGTATTTTCCCCACGAGAACTCGTACTTCTCGAGTCTGCACACTACACACGAGAGAGAGAGAGAAGAAGCAAGGGAGTGTTTTCTCCAGCTCGCTCCGCCTTCGGGACTGGAGAAAAAACCCGCCGATTTGTTCTGCCAGTGCGCGGTCGGCTGATCAAAATTCCACGTCCCCCCTGCCGCCCGCATTCTCCCTCCCCTCCTCATGCCTATAGGACTTCCTAGCTAGCCAAGCTATGGTACAAAGCTCACCCCACCACGCAGGGAGGAAGGTAATACAGCAATGACGGCGACTTGTACAGCCACGCCTCTGAAAAGTAATTCCAGAGGGAAAAAGATAATATTCACTTATACATTTGTCAAATCTACCGGCCGCCGCTTTGGAACTCGGTAGTCGTTTTTATCTCTCTCCTTCGACATCGAAAATTGTAGGCCCCCATTACCTGTCTGTACCGAATTAAATATGCCAGCCTGCTACAGTTTACTCACGTATATATACGGGGCAAGTTAGGCACAAAACAAGAATTGCGACTCAGTACGCACTGCGAAGAGCCTAGCGTCAAATGGCTTCCTCATACTTATATAAGTAATGATAAATACGCACATCAAAGTACTTACGCAACGTTAAGCTTACTTATGAGTGCATAAATACATACATACGTATGTACCTTTGTTACTAGCCTAATGCATAATTACAAAATATAACGTCACAAGATTTGAAGAAACTACTACTGCAATTTGACAAAACTGTCGTCCGATTTTCTGTACAAAAGTATTTACGGGACACAGGAGCCACGTTTTGCTCTGGGTCAATCTGTCTCGGTGCACCAGCCTACCGAAGAAGGTAAGTGTTGATATTTACTGGGGAGTAGGTTTCAATGTGTAGGCCTAGCCAAACCGTGGCATCTCTGCCTCTGCCCATTAGTGCCCAAAGGGAACCACAAAAAAGTGTGGAAGTGGAGCTTGTACCACTACATGCAAGCCTTACACTGTGCGTACCACCATATATGGCTCACAGAAATTACTACAGTGAGAACCCAACGGGGGAGGGAGGGAAGGTGAGGGAGAGAGGAAATATGCTCACCTCTCGCCTCGCAGTCCCAGCTTGAATGCTTGACGCAGTGGGGGCCAATATGGTCAAGCTGAGCTGCCACAGTGGGCATTCAATATAACAAGCATCTCATTTGTAAGAAGGTCAGGATGATGGTTGTCAGCTCTGCCGGGCGTGCACGCAGCAGGCCTACATAACTTTCATCGTGCCATATTTTATTGCTCGTATTTTGGGTTCCGTTTCTTATCAGCAGGCAGGCTAAGCCTAGGCAGGCAGTCGAATGGTGGCTTGTTAGCTCACCAACCAAAAGACCCCGCCCGGAATGGCATAATCAACCAGCGTTTCATTCAGTCAGCTCACCAAGGTGCACTGCATGTACACACAATAATAAGCAACAGCAAAAAAAGGGGTTAGTGGGTAAGCGCAACAAAAAACCTAGACGACCCAAACAAGCACACCGGCAGAATCGCAAATACAGCTCAGATAAGACGCAGACGAGCTCGCATGCACGTACTCATGGTCCACCTTATTATCCTCTAGCGAGACAAAAGGAAAATGAGTAGAACAGCGCAGGGACGGACAAACAAATCATAATTAATACCCGTTGCAGGAAACGTGCATAAACTATATGTGTGTACATAAAGATGGCGCACACATGCATGAAACAGCACGCACGCCTCATAAATGTGACAAAAAGAAATGCGTGTGTTACCTGCTGCTCAGGAGAGTATTAGGGAGCTGTCAAGTCGGGAGACGGAACGGCGGGCAGTAACTCAATTTGAAGCACCTGCGTGCTAGTCTCCGCTAATTAAAAACCAACCAACCTTGATAGGAAAAGAAAGAGTGCAGGCCACCAATGATAGAGGCGGAAAGTTCGGGAAGAGAGACGCTGTCAGGAAATGACCACTCAGAGTGCGCCAAGCCGAACCCTCCCTCCAAGTCCCCACGCGCGGGGCATGCGCAGAACTGGTGGCAGCATAGCAGGAAAGTGACAAAAGTTCGTATCCTTTCGTCCTCGCGTTCGCCTCTCGTGCCTTCTCACACTTCTTTATCCTGTCACGACGAGTCAGCGCCCAGGCTCGTCCGTCATTCATCCCATCGACTCGCCGCGCTTTGATTCTGCATCCAGCCCCATAATCACGTCCAATGACAGCCTGTTACCTTGTATCTCACGATTCAACCACCACAGAATAGACGCAGGGGACCTAACGTATACTTCAAAATTCATACCTTACTGTAGGTAAGTACACTAACGTAGAAAGGAAAGC